>JAECUM010093050.1:0-77722 GCA_016617855.1 Megalonaias nervosa | reverse complement strand
ATATATATATATATCTTCTGTGTTTATCATGTTGAAAAAAGGTTAATGTACAAACATTTCAGCAATTGCATTTGCACATGCGTACTTATGAGCAATATAAACCTATTTATGTTATCATATAATGGGGCCGTCCAAGGGAATGGGAAAATAAAGGACCGTGGGAAGTTATTTACAGGGAATAAGGAAACTTTAAATAAATATTTTTAGAACTAAAATATCTTAAGCGCAAAATTGTGAACTATACTCCGCATCTTGCGAAATTCAGATTATCTTTAGAGAAGAAGGGAACGAATACGAGTCTTTTCATGGAAAGCTGGAAGACATAACACCTTGAGAGGCCTACCCTATCGGTCAGCCTGAGTGACCTGGCCTTGCTAGCGTTAGTCAAACTATTCGATCTGTGTTTTCACTAAGCTTGAAAATTTAATTCTTTCGATTCCATCGCACTTGTTTTCATTTTCCTAAAATAATGGTCATAAATTATAACATTCCTCAACTATATAAAATACAACTTTCCAATCTCTTCTCTATTAATTTGTGTTTAAGTGTGCACTCATTTGGAGAGTTTCGTGAGCGCGTGACCAGGTTGTTCAACCTTTCGAATGATCAGTGAGGGAGAAAGTCCACTTGAAAAATTTGTTTTTACGTTGAATAAATAGTGCATGCATCACATCTTATTGATTCCGTACATGCGCTATACATGCACGCCAATTTACTATTTTTCTTTTGTAAACTAGGCTCTAGAAAATATTGTAATGAAATCCAAACCTCCAGAAGTTGTTGTCTAGCTATCCTTTATTACGACAGTATATATACCATGATATGTGTGTGTGTGTGTGTGTGTGTGTGTGTGTGTATATATATATATATATATATATATATATATATATATATATATATATATATCGTGATCCATTTAATCGGTCTCTTTACAATGAAATACTATGCATCAAGTTCATTTTTCTTTCAGTCTATTAAGTGCAAGGATTGTTGTATCTAGTCCCCCTGTATTTCGATATGTTCATATTAAATATCTATCCTTAATAAGGTATTCCATTTTTCAAGAAAATAGCTATCATCCAAAATCAACACAGAGAAAATTAAATGGTAGCTGCCTCATCCACTTGCTTGCCCTGATTTTGGTTTTATGTTATTAGAATCCGGCACAGGAGAGTGCTGTACGAAACACGATGTATATTGATGGTGTTGGACCCACTTACCGTGCTGATGTCATGTCCCGTGATTAAATGTACATGCATTACGCGAGTAACATAACGTTACGAAATTTAACCTTTCGGTTTCAGTGCACAACATGCCACAAAGGTCAGCTCATTCATGTATGTTTTTATCATAATATCATGAGAAAATATTCAGTGCCTGTTAACCATTGATTTGAAACTTTTGAGGCATTAAACTACAAGATCTTGACCGAAATGTAAAAAAGAAAAACAAAACAAGAAGTTTTTACTGTTACAGATTATTTTATTTTGTTGCTGCGGGTGGGGGTGGGTGCTGCTTATAGTGGTTGGAGTGGGTGTTCTATGATAATAACTTATTGCATTTTATCCAGGGGAGCGATTGGGTGGGGGTATTCAGTTATAAAATATTTTATTTTATCTGGGTGGGGAATTATATAACAACGTATTTTATTTCATCCTCAGAGTATATTTAGTGATTTAGTTCCAAGAATGTGACTTGAATTGACTTTAATGCAATTTCTTTGAAGTTTGTAGACGAATTGTTTTGTGATAAAGAATCAATGGAGTTATAAAAAATACCAATTTAGGACTTCAAGAGGTATCGACGATTATACAATCTTATCAAATCAATGGCAATTTACAACAACAATAACAACAATGCTATTACTACTGCTACTATTGCAAAAAATCCACCCTAAAGCAGTAAATTAGTAGCGATGAACTGGAAGCTTTAGACTTTTATTTCTAATCCTGTTTCGAGCCTTCTAATACTCTCTCCCGACATTATCACCCGATCCCTACATTGGTAAAACCTTATCCACACATTACAAGTGCAGCGCGTACAAACACGCGCCGAAAGAGTTTCCAAAACCCTAAACCTCTACGGAACGAAACCAAACCGGAACGCGCAGCAGCAAGTGCGTCAGACCGCTTTGCGGGCCCTCACAGTGACGGCAAAGAAACTTGAGTTTTACCGCATGCAAATCAAATCCCTCTTCGGTTCTATCTCGAGTCCCTATCTGTACACTCCTTTTATCAGAAGTCTTCAATTTCCGTTGACACGATCTCAAACTCGGCCGCGGTAATTGTTTTTTTTTCGATTGCCGCCGAATATTATTTATTAATTGTGTTGAGACGGCCTTGTGCGGACGCTAGAATTTATTGGGGAAAACGCTTACTCGTAGATATAAACGTATCAAAATTATTCTGCCGGCGCCGCCTGTGATATTGGTTACCATCGATGTAGCCCCGACTGCAAATCCGATTGACGGCGATTATGGTAAGTCGCAGCAGTTGCAATTCCCAAAACACACACGTTTGGTGATTTTTATCTCGAAGCTGTTGTTCCGCTTCGATTACTCTTTCGAGTCGTAATATTTGAGGGTTCATTACAATTCTTCTGTTATGAATGTCACCGCGGAGATAAACTGCTCAACACACTGACTCTGCCCAGACACACAATTATATTTCCAATTTGTTTTATGCATTTATGCCTCTATGCATTTTTTTTGTGCAATATTTTGCTTTGGACTACTTGAAAGAAGTCTCTTGGAATTAAATTTAGCCATAATGTAAGTCTCCGGGCATGTTTTTAATATAATGGTATTCAATTGATCCTCCCGAAACATAATATGTTGTTAAAGCTTATTTTTTTCATGGAACATTGAGTGACAGGTTATGACATGCCCGAAACTTTATAAATCAACTTTTAATGTACACACACACACACACACACACACACACACACACACACACATATATATATATATATATATATATATATATATATATATATATATATATATATATATATATATAAAAATTTAGTACAATTTTTGGCTAGTTAGTGGAATTTAGTTTTCGATTGTTTATTGCTTTACAGCTTGTGGACCGAGAGAGTAAATAACTTAATATATATTTTATTGACACAAGATATCATTACCATTATTATTATCATTTGATCTTTTAATGAGTTTGTGTTAATGAAGAAAAAGAGCAAGAAAATGGATTCACAGAAGAGAAGAAAAGGAGACAGTGACGGTTCAACTTAAGAAATAAGAAGGGACAAATATGCATTGTTCCTTCCGCAGGATCAAAGTGTGAATCATCAAAATATTTATACGAAACAAAAAAAAAATAAAAAATAAAAAAAATAAAAAATAAAAAAAAAAAAAAATAAAAAAAAAATAAATAAAAAAATAAAATAAAACAACAGACTGTGAAAGATTATAGAAGATATGTAAACAAGGCAACCTGTCAGTTCTGGGCAAAGGATGGAGGAAACTTGTAAACAAGTACCGATGACTATACAGAGGAAAATTAATACTACCGGGACTGTTACCAGAGGTTTAATCGAATCTGTCCCGATTGAAATCATCACCTGTCTTTTCAAAATCTACCAACTTGTGAATCTAGAACTCCATGCCGATCTTCTAATAAATTAGATAAGATTCTTTTCAAACCTGATTGGATCTTTGATAAGAAAAAAATGACGAAAGAAAATGAAACAGGAGAGATTATGGGCAACGGAAGGAACTTCGAAGTTTGAATATGATTGATTGAAATTAGTCCTTGAAATAACTAAGAAGAGAGGGGAGGAAAAATTTCTCACCAGAATAAGAGGTTATGACTTGTTTGCTTGAGAGGCACTGTTCTACAGTCAGTCTCATAAGAAATGTGTTCATGATCCAGTCTACCTGTAGATGCAAATGAAAAGTTCAAGCATCAAAAGCTTGAGTAGGCACAGAGTCAATAAGTTACCAAAGTCTGCCAATGAATCGACATAGAAATTATAAATGGCCACAGAATCCTGAAACTGAGTGATTTATGTCAGCTGTACATCTCTACTTTGCATAATACAAAACACCCTAAACTCCAAACCTAAACTACAGGGGAGAAAACCTGAAGGTGTAAAATTGACATCTACAGACAACAATTGTCATTTTGTAAACTTGAGAAGCAAGGTAAATTCAAGATCTATCTTGTGTACAATTCTGAAATAAGTTCTGAATTCGCGGTTAAATTTGCCCATGGACTCAGCACAACTGCATTGTGGCAGAGATTGATATGTATCTACGGACGACAATTATTGAAGCCTGTGGAAAGTAACAGCCATCCCATGGCATCCAACTACAGAGTACTTTAACAATTTGGATGTCATTTCAATTCAGCTTCAAAAACAATCTACACCATCTTGTATCAGAGATGTTAGATAGCCACATAGCAAAGATAAATGGACTAATGTACCCTCCTAGTCAAGCCATTTGCAGATCAGCCACAATGGTCAGTGCAAGCTTCCAAAGCACATACGTATATGTATGGCCTTTTGAAATCTGTTTAGAAGCGCTTAATGTATCATACTCATCAACAGGCAGAGTCGCCATGAACGCTGCTTATTCTCACTGCAACTTGAAACAGCCATTGCAAAACCCCTGCAATCAACTTCAAATCTACTTTCCACGCGAATTGTTTGAAATGGAACTGTTTCATCATCATGCCACTCAGAATTTGACAAATTGATCAGCTATTGAATGGCCTGACAGGAAAGGTGTAAATGAACACAACACATAGAATCGTGATGCAGTAGATGGAAGGCTATGCAGAAGATCATGGTTGAACCATTACCAAAGTGTCATTTGTCAGAAAGGGTTCTTACTTTCTTTACATTTCAACCCAGTTAAAATCTCCCAGAGAGTTATATTGCACACATCTAAAAGCCTGATTTCGAAAATGTCCAAAAGATAATTCATGGGATTGCATAGGCACTCGGTACAGCAAACAGAAGAAACCTATTATGGGTCCTCAAGAAGACCAGTAATAACAGAGCAAGAAGTGCCTAATTGAACAGGGTTCATCTCAGTTACTGGCGAAAATCCTGCCAAGATGACCACAATTGACTATTATTCTGCTATCGCCCAATAACAGACGACAAAACCTTTCAGGAATTCCTGCGATGCGCTGAAGAAGTTACCACAGAAAAAGATTATGCCATACCCGCTTTGGTCTTGGCGTTTGCGCGAAGGCATATCCTCTCCTTCAGAACAGCTCAGATACAAACCAGAAGCACATTGTACCGACAGGAACATTTTACCTGCCCTGTGTTTACTTCAAAATGATTGTCAGTAAGATGGATGGTTCTGTATTCTCTGATGTACTCCTTGAAACAGGTTTAATTGCATGTGACTCACCACACGGATGTCTAGCAAACACTACGACAGAGCAATGTACTGCCACAAAGCGATGCTCGAGTGACTTGAGAAATTGCTGCTGGAGCAGTTCTTGGAAAGCAAAGGCGAGAAAAGCTTGTTTTCCAGCTTGCCAGAAAAAAAAAAAAAAAAAAAAAAAAAAAATTACACAAATAGAGTGCTTGAAGTGATGCATTCACCCCCCAAAGGTTCACTGGCGTTAATTTTGAAAACGAAGCTCTCAGTCACTACATGGATGAGTATCTAGTGTCGATAAAGTGTCTGACAAGGATGGTTTGGGAAAATCGCAAGTTTAGGATGTACATGGATCATTTTTGGCTGTCACTGTCACTCACACATACAGTAAATACCAACTATTTTCTGCAATATGCACGCTGTCTGCACTTGATGCCAGATCTTTTCGTTAGATTTGGTGGCCCGAATTATGTTCGCTATCACATATTCTTCTCGCTCTTCATTGTAGACATTGAACAGTCCCATCCAGGCACCACCAAACTGCTATACAAAGATTTCATTAGCGTAGCAAGGTAATTGATTCCTGTAAACAGATGTGCTGTGGACAAAACCATGGAGTAGACCTTCATGAAGCATGCCAAGTCTTGAGGTGGAGCTGGTGAAAGATGAGCGGGTCTATCAGGAATTCTGATCAACTATGACTCGTACCAAAGATGAGCGAGGACAACACATAAACGATCCAAATATCTTCATGCGACCCTGAACATGACAGACATGTCATTTTAGTCTACTGGAGATGGAAGTAGCCTCCGTGACTTAGGTTCTGAAGAGTGAAGCTTGTTTGCAAAAGCACAAGATGAGAGCAAGAGCTTTATCAATCCTTTCAATTTATAGGGAACCGCCTTCACAGTATTTCATATGGAGCTACAGTCCTTTTGGACATCCATCATCATGCTACGAGAGCTGAGACAGCTAGAAGGGACCTCATCGCCGAAGGACTAGAAGCAAAGAATCATCGCTTGAATCTATTAGACAGATGAAGCTGAAAACCACGGCAGAAATGAATAAGAATGTTACGGTGAAAACATAAAAAGTCAGAGTACATGTAGCAACAAAACATAGCTTTCCAACTACTTGTCAAGTCTCAGATCAAAGGAGTACATGTACAACTGTACTTGAACGAGTTATTAGGGAATCAGCTTATCCCTGTTCCTTACATAATTAGTATGGCAGATAGCTTCCTTGCTTAAACAGAAAAGTTCAAAATGTTTTCATTAGCTGACCAGATATGTGCAAAATGAATATATGCCACCAGAGGAAAGAACATTGACTACTGTTGATAGGAATGCAGCATACTATTGCATGAAACAGGTACCTTTAAATTTTAGACAGATAAGCCATGAGGCCTTGGACCTGATGCTAAAGAAATCAGATGTGGTGTTCAGCACAGGCTTATACAGAACTGACTCTCATACGTCAATGGAGATGAAAAAGAGAGGGCGTGAAGAAACGTTCATCATCAAGGGTGATATTACAAAGAGAGCTGCCGACTGAAAACAGTTCCTCAAAAGTGATGAAAACAAGATGCAATTCATGCAGATCTCGTGTGACGTGTGGAGCAATGAATCTTTTGCAACAAAGCCCAACGACTGACAGGTTATACTCCTTTGTGAAGTGACGTCATACCAACTGAACTCTGAAGATTGCAAGGTTACGGTGAAGACATAAATGATACCTCTCAAGTCCACACAAGAAGAAACAGATTCGAGGGTGGTCCTATTCAGCATGTATGGCAAAAAAGCCCTGACACTGACATTTTCTTTATCTTGCTGCATTATGCCCACAGACTAGAGAATGGCACAGTCATGTTTGATACTGGCACGGGAATCATCAGGAGGCAAATAAACCCCAGTGAAATTATCATAGGGTGCACACAACAGTACTGCACAGCAATCATGTCCCTCTATGCATAAACTGGACGTGACGGGACAAGAGTATCAAAGGGAAAAAGAACGGTTAAGGCAATCACTGCACATCAACAGATGGCAATATCTGGGTCAGTGCTTGCAAGTTTTGGGGACTCCTTGAAAGTACCAGATGAATCATTTGATGAACTAGAGGCTGCCATCTGTGGTATGTATGGCAGGCCTCGATTCAGCAAGTTGAGACTGCACATGATAATGGATAAGAGTGGTGTTGTTGAGAGACTAAACCCCTCCTACAATGTGGGGAGCCAGTCTTCCTCCCAGTAGAAAGAGTCTTGAGCAGCACATAAAGAGAGTGAACTATCAGGTGGACATACGGAAGGTAGCTCATACAGCCTTTCCTGCGATTCATGCACCCATATATAGACATTGTTTGGGCCACAAATAATGGAGAGTTAGAACCTTTGTGGACTGATGATGACTTTTGCCACAGCAGTCGAGAGGCATCCTAGAAGAGACTTATGAAACTGACACTTCAGACAATGAATAGTCATAATTGTTTGGAGTCCCAGATGGTTATTTATTCTCAGATGATGATAGTTCCGATGGTGATTAAACAATGACTGCACGGTTCAGATAGCAATACGTCCCGTCAGACATTTCAAATTATGTTTCATGTATTTATCGACTGACTTGTATGAAGTGTGAAAAATATATTTATTGTGTGTTAGTAAAGTGCATACACTCTCCACTGAATAAATGCAATGCGTACTAACATTAAACATCAGTAAACACACGTGCTGAGATATATACAGCAGAGTAAATGAGTTTATAGTGCATATCTAAGTATATGTTTTATCATATTTTTTATTAGTGTATATGATTAAGTGACGAAGATAATAGTATGCCATAAAAAGCTATAGCATAACATGTTATATTTGGGAAGGATTAGATAATACCACTAAATTAATAACAACCAGAGACTTTGCAATGCGGCTAACTTTAATTCCAAGAGACTTTTCTCTAGTTGTCCAGTGCAAAACATTACACACAATATGTATAAAGACAGTGAATTTGAAAAGAAAATTTGATTTTGAGTTAAAATACCAATTCGCGTTTTATACGTCATTCACCAAGTATTTTAAAGCCTTCCTGCGACCAAATGGGTTATATATTTGGATGCTCTTTGTTGTTATGGGTAGAGACAGTGTCCACATATATTGGCCATGCGTACAAAAGCGACTTGCTTCAATAAGAAAATACTCCAGTAGGGACATTTTTCACCACATCCCACAACCGTCTCATTTTGCGTCAACCGGAGATTGCTACACAGAAGATACACAGACGCATTCGAAGACAACACAAACAACGTAAAACCCTGAGATGTAATACTTGATGAACCTCAAAGATTTCCTCTGAACTGCCGCTGGTGTCGTCACAAGTTAGATCAACCCGAATCGTTGAGGAATGGCAATGCTCTGGTATACCGTGCGTAAGATTCGTTTGTCCGCGGATTTCTGGAAAATATCTCCTGCTCCATGGCAACTGATAACTGTTTTCAGCGACGATTGTGCGATGCCAGCCTGTACTGTGAAGATTTGATCGAGATGGAAGAACTGAATATGGGCTCGTGTACACATATGAATATTTTAGAGTCTTTGGTAGTCACCAATAAAATCCTCGTTGGTGATTGATTCAATCTTGCACGTGCCTGTGAGAAGCCCAACAACGTTCCAGGCTGCGCCATCGTTCCACTTGAAGGGATTGTAATGATTATCTGCCGTGTCTGTTCGTTCGCAATTTGAGGTGGTTGGGACAACTTTGATTGGTATCTGGGTTGTTCATCTAGTGGAAGTTCCTAAATGCCTCTCTGGCATCTGGATTTACTTAACATTTCACGCGCCCTGTCGAAACAGTAACACCCAGTGGACTTTACAAACAGGCATTCCCACCGCAGATATAACTGCAGGTTTCGTACATTGACGACATAGTTTAGTCTCTTGCTCACATTCGGAACTAACTTAGTACATTCGGTGAATGTAAGCCTTGAAACGTCCACGATCGCACACAAGTACGATGATAACCAGTTACCGGGCACCAACAGCGCTTCCGGTGCCAGTGGATAATCGTTGTGGTTGCGGTGAAGCTCGGCCTGGTACTTCAAATCAACTTCAAAGAAGCACCAGACGTCGCTGTTTCTTTCGTACTCGTTTATGTCTTTGTTCAAGGTCAACGTGTGTGGGATAACTCACGTGCATCGGTTTTATCATCGCCAAGTCGTGGTAAGATTCATGATGTAACTGTTTTCGGACGGTACGAACATATCTAGCCACGCATGTGTCGGTCGTGCGAGCGTAGCGGTGATTTGCCATGGAAATCCCGCCGTGGATATCACTGTCGACAAACAAATATTGATCGATGTTCGTTAGAATGTTCCAATACGAGGCAGATTTTCGACAGCAACGCATCCCAAGTTATTCCCGAGAATAAGAACTAGTGCGCGGGATCGAACTTGTATACGTGCATGGCAGAATCGCAGAACCCCTGGAAAACACCCGCGAGAAACAATACGACGGTGCGCAGGTAAAATCATAGCAGTCGTTGAGGCTTCTGCAATAAATCCTAACCTGACGTTATTCGTGTACACGTTGTCGTCGGCAGAAATGAACCCATTAAGGGAGATGTCAGTGTTGAGTCGTGCAGAAAATTATGTTACAGAACCTGATTTTACTCATATGTAGTTTGTATTTTCAAGGCTGGTCTGAACTGGGAGCTCTACAGATATTATGTACTTCTGAGATAGTGACAGGTGTAAGGTGAAGAATAGTGGAATACTTCTATGTTGTTCATGCACTGTGGCTGAAACTTCTTTGGATATTGAACTTATGGAAACTGTACATGATCTAAGCACACAGCTAAGCAAAATGGCTGATCCCATGTGCTTGAAAAATCAGCCTGAATTTGTCTAAAGTACACTATCTTTAACAGTTACTTAAATAGGGACGACGAATTTGCCAGACTAGTTAATACAAGATTCTGAAAGTGAAATGAATGAGTTACAAAATATATATATATATATATATATAAAGAAACATTTAAAGGCTCTTTCTTTTACAATTCACCTTTGAAGTCAAGGAAATGATAATGACTAGAGGAGCTAGTAGTTTCTTGATAGGTGCACATCTGGAGTAAGGCTAATCAATATACTCTATAACCCAAAATACACCCATCAATCACACACCAAACTAAAGGGAATTAAATTTGCTTTTAACATTTCGCAAGATCTGCAAGGTCTTTTTTAAATAGCAACGATAACCAGTAGGTAAAACCAGGGAAATTCTTTTTCTTCAAAAATGTAACCCTATGCAAAATATGAAACTGTAGAGCGCTATAGTTGTCACTTGCGGAATACAGCGCCAGCAAGATCGCCCATCATAAGCAGTTGCATTTTTTTTCCTTCACATTTATCACTCCTCGCCACGGAACACCATATCTGGCGTTGGAATATAACTCGATCCGCGGAAAGGTTTGTACTGTAAAACATTAACATGAAAGTCCACGCATCTGGAAAGTGTCCATCCTGAACTCGCTTGGGTGCAATATTCAATCTTATCGAGGACCATTTCAAAACCTTCTTCGATTTCATCGTTAGTAGGATCGGTGTTTCTTGCGGTTCAAGATCACATGAGCACCACTGTAACTGTATCCCCGTGAGATTTTAGCTTTTTGGGGGCCTTTCGTGGGGGAAATAGGCTTGAAAAAATCAGCAGCGAGAACAATATTCACTTTAAACGTGAGTGGTGAAGCCACCGATTCTTGTTTAATATGATTCCAGGAACATCTTCGAGAGTAACTTCATAGTATCATTGTCTGATTTGGATGCGTGTGAAATGATTGTCAGGTAATCTTTCGAAATCAACGTGGCCTTGTGCAACTTAAACTCGGGGACTTGTGCTTGTCGGTGAACATACACGGTTTAGATTTATAGAAAACCCGCTCGTGCCCACGTTTGTGCGTGCAGGGCATTCGTTCGCGTTGCATTAGCGTTTGGCGAGGGAGTAAAGTCATTGGGTGTGGAGGGCTGGAACTTGGATTGGTAATTAAAATCTCAAACTCCCAATTCATCACTACTACAATAATAACAACAGCAACAACACGTTTGAATGCACACAAAATCAGACACCTCCATTAGCTAGAAAATACAAACTTCAGGGAGGCAAAATCAAGACAGTTTATTATAGTGGAAATTGTCATAAATAATTTTGGCCCCAGACGACTACCTGCATATAACTAAACTGTGTCTCTTAAATCACTTTGTATTAAATCACTACATTATTGTTGTTTATTCCAAGTCACCGGATTCAAAAAGTTGATTAGGTTCCTATCTACAGTAACTAATTAACTGAGTAATACGTTTTAAGTTATAATTTAACAGCGACCATAATGTAATATCTTGAATATTAATTAATTCATCTGAAACTAATACATTAATTTAAAACAGGCGTTAACACCCACCCAGTTTCCAGTTCGGTTTGTGTGTGTGTGTGTGTGTGTGTGTGTGTGTGTGTGTGTGAGAGAGAGAGAGAGAGAGAGAGAGAGAGAGAGAGAGAGAGAGAGAATTATTCTTATTATTATAATGTGGAGCAATTTGTGGGAGGGAATGAACGATTTCAGTACAAATATTTGATGGAGTATGCATATAAAGAAACAAGAAAACAAATAGAGAAACAAAGTAACCAAGGTAAGTTAATCATACAGGCATTTACGGTGAACGAAATCGAGTACATTAATGAGTACATCAAATTATCGTATCCTACCCTGTTCATTACACAAATCACTGTTAGAAAGATAACCGATAAACATGTTGATATATCTAAAGGTTATAGTCCGCAGCTCACGCGCTCGATGCGTGCAAGACAGGCAAGTATTAATTTTAAATGCTTGATGGTGTTGTGATCAAATTTAAAAAAAAATTGCAATCAGTAGGTTTTTGGGGTTACTGGTATTTTCATCCTTAAACTGCGATATGGATCTTCATTCACTCTGATAATTATGTGGCACTTCTCCCCACCCCGGATTTCACTCCAAGCATATTTTTGCCTACAACTTAATAGTTGACCACTACATGTTTGCCCCACCCAAAGAAAATAATTTTGCGGGCGCACTGCTGCTGGTCGAAGACCAGTGGTACCCATGTGATCGGAACGTGTCTCTTGTAATTCGTCCATTTGCAATCGTAGGTTATTGTTACTCCTAAAATACTTGGAGGAAGGTCATGAATATTGGCATACAATGCCATCCTGACGCCTAATTGGTCATAAATGAAAACGGTGCCCCCTGATCATTCGGTATGGTCGCCATGGCCATCTTTAAAATGTTGCTATTGCTACTTCTTTTGAATGGATGGTAATATTGACAAGAGGCTTCCTCTACAAGATTATTTTTATTGCATTTAGTTAACCCTGAATGAAAGGGTTCAGATATGATCTGACAATATGTTCACGACAGCGTTTATCATGAACATTGTGTTACGATTGTTCCTTGTTAACAGACAGTCGTATCAACATGGAGTTTTCATTAACCACTTTGTGCAGTGTATAGTTAGTCCTATATTACAATGATTCTATCTAGCCTCCATAATGACTGCTTTGGCAGACATCTTGAAAATCTTCTTATTGCTTCTTCTCCTTAACGGATGGTTATATCATGACCTTTTCACTAGTACAATATAAGGCATGTTATTGAATGAAAATAATGCTAATCTGACAGCCAACATAGTGGCCACTACAAATCTTGTTATCCCTTACTCCTCTTGAATGATCCATGGCACTGCCGTGATGTTTCACTAAAATCCCCTTTGCAGTAACTGATTGGTCCTGAATGAAAAAAAATTGCTCATATCTGACCCCCCAACACATCCACGCTATTATGAACCAGTTGAGAAAAAACCTATTTCAACTCTGGGTCCACTAAAAGGTCAATGCATGCACAATTTTAATTGACTGAGCTTATGAAGACAGCGACTTGTACATATACAAATGCGTGAAAGCCAAAATCTGTGTTTCATCATTTTTAAAAAAAAGAAATTAAGCACACAGACATTGATTTTAAAGTCAAAATTCTTGACCCACGTTTCTTTTCTCGATTTCTGTGAATGCCTGTGAGCATCATAATATTAACAAGTAGGGATGGATTTTTATTACACCCTGCTTGTATGTATGTATGTATGTATGTATGTATGCATGCATGCATCCACGTATGTATACATGCATGTACACACATACAAAAAAAAAATAACATAGCTTTTGAAGTATTAGTATAAAGTGATATATATATATATATATATATATATATATATATATATATATATATATATAGACTGCAGTGTGGATGGGTTAGTAAGAATCTGAGCATGCCTGAGATGTGGCGGACATAAACATAGATTTATTAATACGGCTTTTTATGGGATGAGGAAACAGCCATTGTAGTCTTTAAGAAAAGTTCTAGAGGATCAGAAACCCCAAACCAGAGATTTTGGACCTCATGCTGGAACTGAATGAGGTACAGTTTGCCCTTGTCGATAATGAATTCGGAACGAAGCAAAGACGAAACAAAGAAGTTGGTGTCTTGCTACTAAAGGATGCCAATGATGGCAGTCCTGTGCTTTTGACTGTTGGGTCTACCTTCCAAACAGTGTAAGGAGACCGATCTTGGAGTATCTACACTGAACTTTCGTAACCGAATGTATTGGTTGAGAGAGCAGCGATCTTAAAAAGGCATGGAGTAAGATCCTCGTGGGGTTGTGTTGTGAAGGAATTCGGTAACTCTTTTCGTGAGGAAAATATGTTTTAGTGAGAGTTTTGGGTCACTGGGGCAGGATGTTTCCCATTCAAGTGGTGAATGGTTAAGATTTCCCAAAACTCGAGTATTCGATAAAAGGCAACACTGGCATGTTTTCACAGACAAAGTTTTCTGAGAAGGTTGCCATTACAAAGAAGCCAAGTTGAGAGCTGCTGTTCTTTTACAATTTTATTTCCTGTGTCTCTGGGCCAGAGTCTGGTTAGCACCTTAGTGGCAAGTCGTCTGGCCGTAAAATAAGGTGGACGATACAGGGTGCCATCTGTGAATGGCGTTGCAATAGTCTTTTGCAAGCATGGACTTCAGTAGGAATGCATCTCCTTCCGCAGGCTTGAGCTTAATGGACTCAGCTATGGCATTAACAAGCGAGTATTGTGTCATATTCAGTATAAAAACCGTATGCAAGACTGACTCCCGGACGTGGATGGGATATATGTTATGTTCTTGTTTTTGAAATATTAGTAATTACAATCTAGGCCAAGCTGAGCAAGTAACCAACTGCTACATCATGAGCAGGTTAGGTATGAAAAACTGCTTCTGGTCCATAAACAAAGTTGAATGTTTAGACATTTTCAGGCATGTGAGTTCTCTGTCGACAGTTGGATCTTCAGTGCAAAAGACCGACGTGTGTGGTTGGCTTAAAGTTGAGGGAACCGTTGTTACGAAATGGCCTGTTGATGTTTAGGTGTTGAAGCTTCCTTTCAAAGTAGTGCAAAAATGGCAGGGACAGGGCCGTACTGTAGAAGACGTTTTTAAAAATACTGGTCTTTTTTAAAACAAATTGTTAGATTTTGGTATTTTATAAAAGGCCATTAATGGAGCAGGATGAGAGAGAAGCTGAAAGATTATTTTACTCCATGTACAGAATGCAAAAAAGACCCCCTTCATTGGACAACATCTGACTGGGGTAGGAAGCTGGTGCTTGTGAGAATGTGTCCAAGAACTCGAACAAGTGGGGTGGCAACACAGCCAGCAAAGGTAGTGACGGCTGACCTGGCAAAGCATGGTTTTGGGGATGGTGAAAGAAACTGCGACATGTGATCTCCAGGTGTTCATTTGAGTCTTGCCAAAATGTCTGAAGCAAGTACTGGTTGTCCGGGAATTGGTGATTGCCGTAACAAGTACTGGTTGCAATGGAGTAAAGTTCAATGATGATTTATCTGGTACCGGTTCGTGATGCTTCCATGGATCTGGCACTTGATAGTTTGGAGTAATGGTTAAAAAAAACCTAGTACTGGTTATGCTATGTGTTCTTGACAGCAGCGGCTGGAAAAGGTGTTACCAAGTACCAGATGCCGAGTTTGGAGACTGGGATAGAGCATACTCTGAAGACAAATTATAAACAGCTTATTCAAATGTTCAAAATGTTCAGGTCCATATTTACTCGTGAATTCTTCATTTACAATTGGACAATTTAATCGTTTCTTTCAGATACTATCCTTTTCCAACTCAATATGACAAAAAAGGACCTACATGCATCTGAAGGTGTAAATTAATAAAAACCATCAAAATCCTGATTTACACAATATAAAAATAGATGGAATGATGGACAGATGGACCATAACTGAAATCGCTAATTCACCCAACACTTATATACCAATAGCTGGAATGACTGACAGGTGAACTGCGAATATGATACATTGTAGCATAAAGAGAACTAATAGAGAAGTAATATCAACTCTTTAATAACACTATTTAGCATTATAAAACAATATATATGTATACATCTTTGGCATTCCTTGGGTCTCACCCTCCGCTGCACGAGGTTAATGTGGTAAGCTGGAATAGAAGCATGCAGTGTCTACGAGGCGGAATCGCCAGTATGACTTCTGTCAGGGCCGAGTAGCCAACATGCACTACCTATGAGGCGGAATCGCCAGTATGACTGATGTCAGGGCCGAATGGCCAACATGCCCTATCTATGAGGCAGAATCACCAGTATGATTGATGTCAAAGCAGAATTGCTGATGTTTGACTGACTAACATAACTGTTAAGGCAGAACTGCCGCTGTATTGAGGCAGAGTCGCCAATATTTGTTATGTCTTTAAGTTGAGTGGATTGGGGACAGAATGCCCAAACGTCGCTGCATGCCAAGAATGAAACTGCAGTAGTACGCAGCGGAGAGCCCCAAGGAAACCATCAAAATCCTGAAATATGTTCATGGAACACAAATGCATCTCCACTGTGCATGCTCAATTCACCTAAGCATGAAACCAAAACAGTAGGATGGACAAGCAAGGGTAACACTATATTCCCACTGTATTTGATACGTGATATTAAAAATGTAAAGTTACAATTCTAGTCTTGGAATTTTGGAACTGGAAACTTATATATGGCCAACTAATGTTATTAAAGAAACAAGACCAAAATAAATGTCATTGGTAAATTTGGTGTAAACCATACCAAGAAAACAATCACCTTATTGTCTTAAAATAATATTCCATGAGAGGAAAACTAGAATGTAGTGAATACGCAGTTACTGCCCTTTACTATGGTGAACTTACTGGAACTGTCAGTCTCAGACAGATTATTTCTCCATGGCCATTAAACAGCATTCTCAATAATATTGAAACTATGTTTTTCCTTAGTTGTCCTTTTTTTGTCAGTTAGTTAGTTTGCTGTTCCATGGCAGTTTTACTCATTACTCATGTCACAAAAATAACAGCTATTGATGTCTTTTGTTTAATTATTTTTTCATTAAGGATAAGCAAAGCATTTCATAATGGTCAGTCACATCTTAATAAATTTATAACATTATGTTTGGTATTCAACTGAAGAAGAGGAACTGCAGTATAATGACTGACCTGAGTCATACAAATGCAGTATAATGACTGACCTGGGTCATACAAATGCAAATAAAAAGTCAAAACAGGGCCCAGGAAAAAAACAAAAAAACTGAAGTACAACACGAGGTGATCCAACTTTTGGGGTGCAAGATGGTTCTGTAAGTGTTGACTAAGGTAAATTAAATTAATAATAAAAACAAAGAATGCTAATTCACACTCTTAAGCAAAACAAAAGGAAAAGATATACAATGTTACCTTGATATAAGGCCTCCAGTATACCACTGCTACTTGTTATAATTCCAACATGGACATGGAAATTTTTTCTATCATTGCTGCCTTACTTATTTCACTTTACTTTTTTTTTTTCTGGTTTGTGAGAATCAATTGTAATGAGATTATGCATTCTTGAATGCTCTATTTTTGGTGTTTGGTAACACTATCGTAAGTTTTTTTTAAACATCCCTACAAACAATGCTTCCTCAGTCATAATGAATGTCTCTTCTGGCTTGTATGGACATCATATAAAAAGAGAACTGGTAAGAATGTTGCTAGATCAATTCATCGGCATGTTAGCCTAATATTATTTTTAACATATATGTTATGACATCATAACCTTGATGAGACCAACACAATTTAAAGGAACAAGATCCAAAAGTGGGGAGCATACTTTGTGGAGACTCTTTTCCCATACTGTCATCTACAAATTCTCTTTCAGATACCATCTGGGAAAGCCAAGACTAAGATTTTACTTTTTGTTCTCAAGACATATTGACAATTCTGTAGACACATACAATGTAGGCAAGCTACTTAGTAATTGGCATCACATGTGCAGGCACTGGGATAAACTCCTGCCTTGGGGATGTCTGCTTTTGCAAAATCAATTGTTACTGCACAGTATAGGGTTTAATGCCATTTCTGAGCACAAGATGGGCTACACATGGTAACCAGTATAACTGGTAGAGGAAGAACCTGGGAAAACTCTGATAAGAACCTATGTCCCATGTGAAGCTGCTGGTAAGCTTTCTTTCGTACCCATATTGGCCTGAGACTTGAACCCATGTGGACTGAGGAGAGATGGCAGTGATTGGTAAAAGTGAGTGCTTTACACCACATGGCCACCTGGTATCCCTCACTGTTCAAAATGACATGATTATATTATGACATTATTTATATGATGTCATTTGTTATCTAAATGTATCACTTAAGAAGCATGGGACATAAAATGACATTGTTTCACTCCAGTCTTGTATTAAATAATAAAAATGAATAACGCTTATACACTTTTGATAAATGCAATAACAGTCCCATTAAAGAATATGAATAAGTCAACAAAAAAATACAATTTCATAAGAAATCATTAGAGCATAATGCAGTCACACAGGCTTCCAGTTGTAGATCTCAGTTATGTTCGATACAATGAAAAAGTTCACACACCAACATGTACATTTCTTTATGATCTTCAAGCTGTACAAATTTGACGTAATATTAAATACTTATTTAGCGATTAAGGACCATTAGCTACATGGCATTTTTTTCCCACTGTTGTCTACATAATGACCCTTACTTGAGGAAAAGAAAATGCACACCAACCTAAAATAAATTCACAGATTTGGGAATGCTTGGGCCCTTGGTTGTTTAAAATTGTAAACTTCTCCAAAAGTTAAAAACTTTAAAATTTCACAGACAGTCATCCTTATGAGATATGTCAGCCAAGATATTTAACAGTTCTAGATGTATTTAGTCAGCAAACTGCTGTAGGTAGGGGAAGGTAGTAGTGGTGGTCGTGAGCTTAGGTAAATAAAATAAGATTTGTTTTCTTGAAAATAAATTTAATTGCAGAAAAGAAAATAAAGTAGAAAAGATGTACCACAAATGAAACAAATGATCTCCAATAAATTTGTGATATTAGCAGATCTTATTAATAACTTAATACACAGCTGAATTACATTAATGGACGGAGTTATATGCACATACAAAATTATGTGCATAAAGACTAATATGAAATATACTTACTTACACTTGGAATGGAGTCTGCATAGGACTATCTTTCTTACTGTGCTCTTCGTGCAAAATTTCTAAACTATGTGTCTGTATTATGATGTCTACACAGCACTGAATCTTGTGCGATGTGCCTTTGCATGAAATTTCTAAGACCTGTCTGGACATTACAGATAGATAGACAGCATCATATGAAGTGAGATACAATATTATGCTGACATCATGAGATGAACAGATCTTAGAAACTTAACACTGCTTATTGTAGGCATATAAAAATTGTAAACATTGAAAATACTGCCGAGATTCCAACCCATGAGCGAGCTTATCTAGCTTATCTGACCAAAACAGATACTGTGCTCATCAAAAGCAACCCATACGATCATATTGCAATTTCACATCAGCCTAAACGGTATGAACAGTCAAAAACAATGAAAAATAATAAAAGATGAATCCATTCCTCCGATTCCAGAACCTTGAATTTCATAAATATTTTTGGGCCAAAACAATAATCAATAAACATTAGTCCTGAAGAATTATCTGCACCATTCTCTTCTCTTCATCTCTGCCATTTTTCATCCAACTAAAGTCTAACTGACTGGTTTTGAAAGTACACACTCTTTTTTACATTAAGAAACTACGTTCTATATACCAGTCTAACATGTTGGTGCTAAAGTACTTTAATTGCTGTTTGAAATTTTATGACCTAATGTTTTGCTTCCAGATCTTCCTCAGTAAAATTTGGGATGTGAAGATTTCACTAAAAATATGTAGTAATTCAACAAAATCCAGAATGGATGGAATCTTAGAATACTGAGACAACATAATGATTGCTTTTGATACAGAGTCAAAGATTAACATCTGTAGCAATTTTACGCAGAACATTTAGAAATATTTCTATTCGAAATTTTGGATTAAAATTGTGTTCATGGAACAAGAATACCTCATTAAAGCGCTTGAAAACTGACTTATATGCAAAACTTAGCAAGATGGATAAACAGACATACATGCAAGAGTGAAACAAAATGCACCAACAAAGACATGGTGGGCATAAGAAGACATACCTATAGGGTGGGCATATGATATTCATACAAAGGTAAAACTAAATGCCCTAACACATACATGGTGGGCTTAAGAAGACATACGTACAAGGGTAAAACTAAATGCCCCAACACAGACATGGAGGACATAAGAAGACATACCTGCAAGGGTAAAACTAAATGCCCCAACACAGACATGGTGGACATAAGAATACATACCTACAAGGGTAAAACTAAATGCCCTAACACAGACATGGTGGGCATAAGAAGACATACATACAAGGATAAAAATAAATGCCCCAACACAGACATGGCGGGCATAAAACATACATACAAGGGTAAAACTAAATGCCCTAACACAGACATGGTGGGCATAAGACATGCATACAAGGTGAAAAATAAAAGCCCCAACACAAACATGGCGGGCATAAGACATATATACAAGGATAAAAATAAATGCCCTAACACAGACATGGCGGGCATAAGACATTCATACATAGGTAAAACTAAATGCCCTAACACAGACATGGTGGGCATAAGACATTCATACATGGGTAAAACTAAATGCCCTAACACAGACATGGCGGGCATAAGACATTCATACATGGGTAAAACTAAATGCCCTAACACAGACATGGCGGGCATAAGACATTCATACATGGGTAAAAATAAATGCCCAAACACAAACATGGTGGGCATAAGACATTCATACATGGGCAAAACTAAATGCCCTAACACAGACATGATGGACACAAGAGGCTCTAGTTTAACTATGGCTAATATTTTCTTTACTGTCTCAACAGACCTGTCACTAATGAAATAAAAAATCTGGGACCTTAAAAGCATTTAATGCAAGAATACTAGATGATTATTCTCTACACAATTCAAGTTTGGTAACTATGGAATGTATACTTCATCCAAAAAGAAAATGGATCTAACTACATGTACATCAACGATAATGTCAAGGACACCATATTTGAGACTCATTCGTATAAAACAGTAGACACAATAAAATTGATCGACATCAGGAAATTGTACTAAATCATATTATGAGATTAAATCGTGGTGATAATGCCCCAAAAATATATGTTTCATTGTAGTTGAATTTACTGTAATATTACTGACAAATATCTTCTCTAATGTTTTACATTTTCTTGGTCATCTTCAGGTACATAACGTAATCCAGTTTCTAAATAGCCTAATCTTATACGAATCTTGTCACAGAATCATTAAAACAAAAAAGATTTAGACAAAGTTGGACAAAACAAGCCCAATTACCACAGACTTCATATGTTTTATAAAACTACCAAAGTGCCAAATTACTCCTTGGCAGTGGTGTAACAAAATTCCATTACAAAGGTGGTTAGAGAGTAGTTCACAGCAGGCACACTACATGACTGACGGTCAAACTGCTTGGATCACCGATAAACAGTAATTTATGGACTTAGGTAAGTAGGTCAGTACTAGTCAAAGTAGGACAATCAAACTATAATACATGCATGCAACTGACATCCACTCATCAGGTATCTGCACTGTGTTGGATCAGCATGTGTGAACTATAGTGTTTAAAGACCTGGTGAATCAATGTCAATTGCCTGCATATACTTTGATATTAGGACTGCATCAGCATTTTATTACTCACACCATTTCAACTTGAGTTTTGTCAGTCATATATAAAGTATTAAATCTTGTATAGTGGTATTAAGTCAGCTGTACTAAATAGTCAATAAATATGTGATGCAAATATTAATGAGATTCTCTTTGTCAACAAACACATCATGCTCAAACAGTTCAGACACTATTGATGTATCTACAAACACAAGCGATAGAAGAATTTGGAAAAGTATCTCCTATAACTATCAATAAATCCTACATAAATGACAAACCAGGATCTTTCAGTCGATAATAATAGTTTTTGACATTAGAAATAAGATAATGCTAATACTCCAAGGTTGTCACTGCTAAGAATCTGCTTACTCCTTCCACCAAATCCAGCACAAAAATCTACTTACTCCTCCCTCTAAATCAGGCACAAACTATCTGCTTACTTTCCCACCAATCAAGCACATTAAATCTGCTTACTCTTCCCACCAAAATCAAGCACAAAAATCTGCTTACTTTTCCCATCGAATCAAGCACTAAAAATCTGCTTATTTTTCCCACCAAATCAAGTACTAAAAATCTGCTCACTTTTCCCACCAAATCAAGAACTAAAATTTGCTTACTTTTCCCACCAAATAAAGCACAAAAATCTAGTTATTCTTCCCACAAAAGCAACCATACAGAATCGCTTACTCTTCCCACCAAATCAAGCAACATGGCATCTAAAAGCTACATTATTAAGTCAGCAACTAAGGTACTTCACTTACAGTCATACCTTTAAATTTTTGTGGTTTTTGATTTTGAAAAACAGAAAGAGTTTTCCACATCTGTGTGGAATCATGGATTTGTGGCTTACCTGGAGCCACCGTATTTTCTGAAGGTGCAATTTGCAGTCTTGAGATTTGTGGTTCAAAGCAATAATGAAATTCACACAATGTTTTTGCTTCATGAACAAAAGTGAATTCACTGTTGATAACTGGTCTTGCTAAATGTGTGGATACAAATATTTTCTATATTTGTTTGTAAGTTGAGTCCAACAGCAAAATGTACAGACCCAGATCTGCCTTCACAAAATGTGCTGGCAGATTGGCTCTATGCAGTTTGTAAGGAGTAAATAGAAGAACAAACAACATAGACCCTGATCTGCTTTCACATTAGCTAGACTGCACTTATAAGTTAGTCTATACAGTATCTGAAACTTAATAATCACAATTTGCTATAGAATGCAGAAACTGAATTTGAATATATCAGCACTGATGCAAAGTGACATGTAAGCTATTAATATTTTCATTTACTAGCATGCATGACAGATTTTTCACAACTCTTAAATCATGCTTAATACATCATATTGTATATCACAAAATTTACAAGATCATAAATTTCAAAGAATATTTAGCAGCACAAATTCCCCAAAACTGTAACACCATTAAGTACTACACTATTTGTACTGTGAGTGAACTGCAAATATCTTGTGTTCAAATTTACTGAATTTACTACCATGGAAAAAGATGAATAATACTCGAATTATGACTTACAGCAAATTAAAATATACAATTAGTGCAACCTTATGCTGAACATCGTTACCACTAACAACTATTCATTAAGAGATCTACATACAAGAATGAGATTTTTAACATGAAATATAAGTTACTTAAGAAATACATGAAATTATCACAAATCAGCTTAAAACCTGAACTCATCATTATCGCATTCCTTGGTAGTCATAATCATCTTCACTTCCATTCATGTATGGGTCACCATAGCCACCTCCATATGGCCCAATTGGCCTAACGTATGGATCAAGAGCTTGACCATACTTGTCAATAGGCTGACCATACTCATCCACCGGGTGTCCTTCCATCACAAAGCCCATGTGAGAGTCGGGTCGTGCATAGGGCTCATAATCACTGCCATAGCTGGAAAGAACAATGACAGAACTATATGAACATGGAAATATATTCACTCTGCACCTCTTCAGTCCCAAATTCAATTCCAAGTTCAGATGTATGCAATGGCATGTGGTAAATCATTTAGGTTGGAAGTTTGGGGGAGGTTCAGGTTACAGAACTATTGATTTCCTTCCCTTCATAAATTGTTAATTACAAATATGTTAATGATATTTGTATGCTTGTATCCACCATGAAAGCTTGCTAGCCATTAGGATTGGTATCAACTTCAGCATAAGTGTGTGCTAAGTTCTTAAAATTACATTACATGCTCTCTACAGATGATATGTTTACTTCTCATTGTCTTTTAAGTAGTGAAAACTAGAGAACCTCCCCAACACTACCAACCTAAATGATCACCATTGTGGCGGACATATTTTCTTATTGGAGCGCCACCATTTTCATTTAAGACCAACTAGACTTTGGGATGAACGTATGTGTAAAGTTTCTTGACAATCCTCCAAGTAGATAAGGAAGAGTAATAACTATAAACTTGCACTACTAGATAGATGAATGATTGATGGACAGACAAAGAACAACTGGCCATCTCTAAGGCTCTTCTGGTCTATAGGCAGTAGAGATAAGAAACACAATTTCTAACAATTAAATGTACATTAATGCATAGCAATTTTGATCCTCGATTACAACAATGCACACAGTTTATGCTAGCTTACAAAGTACATTTTCTCTAGCAATATTTATATTCTCTACCTATTCAGTTATCAATGACATATTATGCACTTTCATCCCCAAGGCGATTTATATTGCTAATTTTTACACATCATAATTGAAATATATGCATCTTCCAAAATTAAGTTTTTATATGGTAAGCATAATTTTTGCTGGGTAAAAAGTTGCTGTAACTCCAAACCTGTGATTCTCCATATTCAAAATCATAGGTAATTTGGCCTACTTTTCTTTCTCAAGAGAAGACAGGTAAGTTGGAAGAAAAATTGATTGATTTACATTGCATGCAAATTGTGAATTATTTCTAATTGGAATGAATTTTATTAATATACACAGATCTTGCACACAATAAAATTCATTGGATATTTGGACGATTTAACTCTGTTTACCAACTTTAAACAAGATTGGATGAAAAGTACTGTCTCAAGAATGGTAACAAGCTCAGCCAACTAGATGGAAGATCACATTAATATTTGTCAATCTCGCTCATTATTGTGACTGAAATCTTGAAGATATAAGCATATATTCCAAGTCTGATCAAAATCAGATCAGAAATAGCGAATGGTTTAAAAGCTGAGTCAATAAGCTGCAAGATCACCTGATTGCTATCTATAGATCTAACCCATATTCAAACTTTTCCAAGATTCTGATAATATAAACCTATATTCCAAGTTTGATCAAAAATGGATAAGAAAAACAAAATTTCCTTCAGAGTGGTAAGAAGCAAATACTGACAGGTGGGCAAAGGATACTGGACCATAACACTGGTTTCATGGCCAGTTGAGCTAAAAAAAGCTGTTTGAGACATTTAAGATGGACTGAGTACACTTTTAATATCACTATAATTCTTTCTTTTGTCCTCAATTAAAGGTCACCAGCCATATTCCAACATTTTTCTTTTTACATCAGATTTGCATTACATGATTAAAAGTAGTTAAACTTGCACAAAAAGAACAAAAAAATTATCAAGTGTGAAAGAAGAAATGATAATTTAATTACTCGAAATAGAAGTCTACAATGCTGTTACTTCCCCTTAGCTACAATTTCCCACCTATAGAGAATGCCAACCGGAAATGACGTACATTTATCCCCACAAGACAAAGTACATGCTTTGTTGTTGAAAAATAAAACACTATAAACTATGGATTGAGAACATTTAGATGAAACTACTGAAAACTAACTTACTGTTCAGCCTTATATAGATATGTGTGCACGATGCACTAGATTGTGTCGCTTTCAAAACTGTTCCAATGTTTCAATTTATTTTGAAAATTCCCGTTAATATAGGTAAAAAAGAAACAATGTTGCCTTCCCTATGTTGGCTGACTTTATAAAAAAAAAAAGAAATCGGCACATTTAAAAGGTACCAAAGTCAGTTTCCGGGGTTGGTTTGCTTTGTAATAAAATAACCTTTGTATTTGATATTCTGTCAGTAAGTTTATGCAAGGAGTTTATTGATCGCTGCCAGTTTTGTTCATTCATCACCTGGACTTCTATGTGTTTGCCATATGTAATCATAATTGATGTTGGCAGGGCAAATAGCATACACAACAATAATAGTTTTGTAACCCATGCTAGTGAAAAGATTATCATTTGCACTCATAGTGAATGTATATTTTAAAATAATGAATTTTATTTGCAAGATACCATCCTATAGTTAACCTGGATACAATACAATCTTGGTCAGTTTGCACCTTGTAACTTATCATGCGTGAATGGCAGGTGCCTTCAAGCAATCAGGTGATATTTTCATCTCTTTTGGGATTTTATTATTTGACATAAGCGATACACACTACAGTAAGGATGCACACGCAAGCTGGCATCCGCTACATATGCGGAGTTCGTGGATATATTTTTTTCTTTAATAAATTCTGCATGATGAAAAAAGAAGGAATAAATGATAACAACACAAAATTAGTTTCTTCCATTTTATTTTCAAATAAGTGTATGGTTATCAATTTTTTTGTACCATGCCGGGGGGGGGGGGCACAAATTCAACAAAAAATTTTTTTCTTTCTTATTTGTATGGAATAATGGAGCAAATATGATTGACAATATTGGCTAGTAATGACAAGCTTTTAAGTTATGCGTGCATACACTAAGACAACTTGAAAAATAAAAACAATAAAATTAACTGATAAGAGCTTCATATTGCAGCAACTAAACACTGACAAAATGCTCAACATTATTCTCTCTCTCTTTCATGAGTAATTGGTTGTGTAATATATGCAGCAGTGCTACAACCTGAAGCCTAAAATTAAATATATTTGTTATAATATCTCGTGTAAACTACCCTTAAAAAAATGTATACGTATTCTGTAGAATATTATCTGTTAAGTATTATTATTTTATAAATCAATATTGATAATTTGACCAGAAGACTTAAACTGAGAATGTCGTTGTGCAGATGCATATATTTTTGTAGCACAAAAAAATGTATATAAATATTTTAATTAGAACGAGCAAGATATGTCAGTTTGTGTTTTCTCTCATATATATATGTACGTTACGAAGTATGATTATTTTCTTTGAAAGAAGATAGTTTAAATTTAGTTTTTATCCTAAAACCTATCTTACATAGTATCGACTTGTTGTTTGAAGAAAAAGAACTTGTTCAAACTATTGTTAAGCTGGGCCAAATTGTCTTTCGAGTTGGGCCAAATTGTCTTTGGGCCAAACTGACTATAATCCGGCATATATGATACAACTCCCCCATCCCTCACCCTATTCGATCCCACAGTTTGAATCCACTTTTTTTCTGGTAAACTGGGTCTTTTGGAAAAAGAAAGAACCCTTTTTCCCATCATCACTCTTTTGGTTACATCCATATGCAACACAGTGCACCATATTTGCTGAAGAAAAGCACGATCGTAAGATATATCACATAAACATTTACATGGTGAAATTAAACACTTGAATGACTAGGTTGAATAGAAGGGATAAATGTATGTCATATCCATTTTTGGCACGTGAAAACTACTGACTGTTTACAGAGATTGCCGAATAATTTTTTCAGTAAAAAAATTGGATTTTTAAGTCTAATTAAACATTTTTATGGTGTGCATACATAACAAATGCATTTTGTTTATGACTATAATAATATCAAATGTTTGTACAATATAGGTGGCCAGTGACCTTAAATGCTAAATTTCAGTAACATAGATTTATGTGAAGTGCATCTGATTTATCAGTTTTGACCTTGACCTTGAGTTTCTTGCTCAAAAATTGTTTTCAGAGTACAGAGCTGTGTGAAGTTAGGCTGTAACAATCACGAAAACCATTAAAATTCATTCCATAACACGTCAAGGATATTTACAAAGCAGATGAAGATATGAACACATTTATGGACATAGTTTGAGGCATTGCTTTTAAAGTTTCTCAGTATACATGAATATACCCACCCATAGTACGGATTGCTGCTGTATTCATCGATGTATTCTGGAGTCAAATGGCCATCAGTGATCATTGCTGGATCATACCCATCTGTGAAAATAGGTTAATGTATGAGTAAGAAAAAATCATTGTTTCTTCCATATATTGGTAATTTTAATATTCTACCTATCTCTCTACCTTACAAGTATATCCATTTTTTCACCTGCCTATCTGTTCATCTTTCTGAACTGCATCTATTTCTCTGAATTCAATGCAAGGAAAGCTAACATTATCTATATCATATACTTAATAACCTTCCAAAAGAAAACTTTAACATTAATAATGAATCAATTTTTGAAATGTCTGAATCAAAACACATGCAAAATCTAAAAGATGACATCATGTGTAAAGTTCATTAGTAATGCTTTCAATCTCTCAGTAGTTTCCAACATTATCGAAATCACACACATTTCACTAGGTTCCCGGCAAGACCTGGGTGCTCTGCTGGATCTGGGTACCCTGCCTAATCTTGGTACACTGCCAGATTTGGGAATTCGGCCAGACCAAGCTACCCTGCCTGATCTTGGTACACTGCCAGATTTGGGAATTCGGCCAGACCAAGCTACCTTGCCAGATCTTGGCACTGTTATGTTAATGGAAATTCACTAACATTGCTGCGCATCATTTTTTTGTTGTTTTGAAAGTACTGTAAATGCAAATTATCTGCATGATAATTTCTACCATGTTCCTTGAAAATGTAAATTCCTAATTGATTAAAATCAATTATCAAAATTTGAAATTTTCCAGACAAATTCATTTTTTTCCTGTGAGTCTGGATAGTTTGTTTTACATAGCACACTGCTATTAGAACACAAATGGCATCAAGACAAAGAGATTTTTCATTCGGTACAATACACACTTGCTTGTAATTCATGTCCATCTGCAAGCCACATAGACCTTGATCTGACATCACATCATGTGCTAGCAGATCAGGGTCTATTTGGTTTTGTATTTATCTACTAATTTTATTCTAACCAACTGCATAGACTCAGATCTGCCATCACATCATGTGACTGCAGAACTGGGTCTGTGTAGTCTGCAGTTGGATCCGACTCATAAGTGAGTATATACGACATCTAAATTCATGCTTTATAGCAACAACAAAATTCATAAAAATTGCTGTTATATCGATTAACAGTGTTGCACAATGAGTGTGGCTTTTAAGTTTTCAGCATTTTTTCTCTTTAGTCCCCAAATCTTGACCCTGTGCACTTTCTTAAGCATGCATTTTCATCAGAAATAAATAAAAAAAATACACCTACAACTTTTTTTTAGTGAAAGTCTACCTATGTCTCTGTTGGTGCTAGCCAAATCCAAAGTTGCAAAAGGTAATAAAACTTCAGCATCAAGATGATGCCAATTAATTAAAGTGAACTGATAGTATCTTAAGCAACAAGATGATGTGATACTTGAGACTGATTTGATGTAAAATTTCTTTTATGAAACAATTAAATGCAGAATTTGACAAAAAGTTTTAAATGCAATGTGTTTGTCTTAGAGATCTATAAAACTTAAGATGAAAACTAAAAAGTAAACAGAGTAAGACACTAGTAATGCTATGTATATATGCTACAAAACATCATGGAAGAAAAATGACCTACTGTAGTTATTCTAATAGACATCCTGGTGACGGGGTGCAATTTCCAAAAGGGAGAAATGTGCTGATTTTTGTGTGTCTTTGTTGAATTTTTTGAATACTGTACATCACTGTTTGACTGAAAATGTTCATAAATTAAGTTGTTTTGATTCATCTAACAGTCGTTGGATTAATTAGGTAGTTTTAATTATTTGGACATAACATAATGAATGTCAATGGATTTATAAGCCTCAATAAGGTAGGAATTTCATTTTTTTGTGCAAAAAGCAGAGAAGGGTAATTTATTAGAAGGGGGGGGGCCTTCTATTAGAATAACTATGGTATTTTGTCTGTAATTATTCCTAAGTCTTGATACATACATATTCAACAAATATAAATTTTAATTATTTTTTTGTACTTCAATGTTTGAAAGGGAATTTTTTTCTCTCATTAAAACTTTGCAAAATTGAGTGAAAAAGTATAATTACTAATTCTCATATAAAATTACATATACACCAGAAACAGTAATTATTAACAAGTGTGTGGAGAATTACAGACGAAAATGGTACCAGACCTACTTCTATGAGAGCTACATAGAAGGTACGCAGTATAAAATATTTACTATGAACCAAAAAAAACGATAATAAACAGAATGAATACCACAATTCAATATTTCACATTAAAGCAAGATCATAACAGAATAAAAGGTCCATTTGGATCTGAGATCTCTGATCTGGCTAATATCTGCAAACAGCCATACGAGAGTGAAGCCAGGCAAGAAATCTGGGTCAAGAAATTTCTTCTTCTGTAACTTACTGCACTAGTGATGCTCAATTTATGACATAGATGCACTCATACAAATGAAAATTGGCATAAACTGAAAGTAATGAGTGAGCAATAAGATGTGCATACATCCAAGTAAGTGAGCTGTGTGTATGGCACCAGTGATGGCATAAAAATGAACACAGTGGCACAAACTGAATGATATTATTATTATAAATGGCATTAAAATGAATGCACATCAATCAAAAATCAAAAATCAGCATCACATAAATCAAATTGACATAAATCAAGAATCGCCTGTGTATGTTGCAAAAATAACTGGTTTCTCAGCTTTTAGTATCTTCATCTACATTTGATGACATCACTTTCCCAATATTTAACGGCCTGTGAAAGTTGATCAAATTCTATAATGGTGCTTTAAGAGATAATGCGGTTTATATTTTGCTATGGCAGCAATATCTGATGGCAGAATGAAAGCAAATATTTGAAAGGTCTTCAAGCAAGTATGCTTTCTGTCAAAATTTGCAAAAATTATGTTGTGCTTTTTGTGGAGTCAATGAAAGGCTTTTCTATTTTATTAATTGCTGCCATATTTGATTGTGAATAGGCAAAATTTGTATAAATATTTAAGTCCTTCAAGACAGAATGCTGTCCTATTTGGTCACTAGTTTCTGAGAGTAAGTCATTTAAAAGATTTATCATTTTTAGTTACAGTGGCTATTTTTGATCTGTAAAATTTGGGTAATATTCTGTTGAGTGCTTTTTGAGCAGAAGCCATGTAACAGTTTTTCTATTTTTACTAACAGTGACCATACGTGATGTAGATCAGCATCATCTTTACAAATTTATGAAGTCCTCTATGCCAAGATGCCTTCTGTCAAAATCTGGTAAGGGTTTTGATGAGACGTTGCTTAAAGGTTTTTCTATTTTAGTCATGGTGGCCATATTAGAAAGCAGATCAGCACTATTTGTATAAACCTGAAATATTTTTATTCCAGGATGCTGTAAAATTTCTATTCTTTTATTAAAAGGCAGATGTATTTGACTGTGAATCAGCATCACTTGTACTAATGTGAAGGCACGCCAAGATCCTCTCTGCTGAATTTGTTTTTAAAGAGAAGTTAAAAATGGTAACTGTTGACAGATGCATATGCAGATGCATTATGGACAATAAGAAACACAATGAACATGGCCAACTGAACCAACATGGTATATGACCCAGAATGTTTTCAGTACATGCTAGGCTGCATTAAACATGTTAAAAGTAGAGTTATGGGTGAAGAACCAGTTGACTGCAGCCTAGTGCATTACTGATGCCTACTAAAAGCAAAAAAGCAAGTACTGTCCATGGACATACACCATGTTTCTGCTACCCCTTCAGCTGAATGTCAAAGCACAAATTAGTATTTAACCCATGGTTCAAAGGGCTAAAAGGCTACAAACCTACTCTAATAGCATTCATTGTTAGGAATAGCTATTTCATAATTTAGTAAAGACTCCACCGATGTTTTTGTCAAATGGTAAAAGTCAAGATTAAAAATACATCCATAAAAGTCCATAGTCTCCACAAAAACTTTTGAGAAAAAGACAAAAGAATTCTGAAAGATCAGAAAGCATATATTTTCAAGAAAATAAAGAACAGAAACTATAATTAAATATTTTGGGTGATGTCCCATCCCTAAATAAACCACCTATTTATATATTTCCAGTCTGACAAAAAAGAAATAGCAGATGAGAGAAAACAAGAGTCTACTGAATGGACTAATGCTCCACTGGAATCATCTCTGATATCCTAAAGTCACAACAAGGAATTTAAATTAGCAGATAACACATTGGTAGACTTGAAAATCATGTTATTGCTGTTACTCCTGAATGTTTTGATTAAAAGACTTCTGATGACATATAGTTGTTCGTAAACAGAAATAGTTCCAATCTGATATCCAGTATGTCCACCACAGCAGCTAATTTAAATTGTTAGAAGTGACTGTACATTCAGGAGTAACGGCAATAACATGATTTTCAAGTCTGCCTTTGTGGTGGCCATACTGGACTTTCAAGCAGCACAATTTTCTTTTCGGAACAACCAGCCATAAAAAAGTCTTTTAGTGAAAACAATAAATTGATACGATCATCTATTCAGAAGGAACTGTAGCAATATTTCATTAAGGACCAACTAAACTATGGAATGAAGGTGTGTATGTAAAGTTTTCCTGGTAATCCTCCAAGCAGTTTCAGAGAAGTAGCAATAACAAACTTGTTGTAACAGACTGATATATAATAGACAACATACTATCCCATATGCTCTGCTGGTCTATAACCAGTACAGCAAAAAACCCAATGTGATGTATTATTATGAAACTTTACAGCAAGCAAGTCATATTTTCCCTATGCAGAAATAAAATAAAACAATGGAACAAAATTCATTCCTGTTACCTTTCTGTCCTAGAATGATATAAAAACAAATGAAAGTCAATAACAATATGTTTAAGGATAAATAAGAATAAAATAAAAATTAACACACATTCTTTAAGTAAAGCCATTTTTGAATGTAACATGGTGTGTATGTGTGTGTGTGTGTTTGAAACTAATTTTTCAAAAGACTTCACCATCAATCATACTGTAACTGCACAGGTCAACATAAACTGAACAGACTTGATTATCCACACTAATCATAATTAAAGTAAGTGAATTAGGATTATCCCTATTAATTCTACAATCATTGCAAGTTAATAATATAATTTTAAATAACATAGTCACAAAGTACTAATCAAACTATAATAAAAATAACAAGCTTGACATCGAATAGAGAACTGCTTACAATATACTGAAATGAGTACTGCTCGGACTGACATGTACTTCAGTTAAGAAGTACATCCATTTCAGGAGCAAAATCTTAATATTTTTTTGAGAATACAGACAAATTTCCCTTGATTTTGTTGCCCACTTTCTTACCAGCTGGAAAATGGCAGCAAATTCAAAGTGACAAAATGTAAGGATTCCCAGAAATAAATGGGCTTGATTGGTAGCAAGAGAGGGTCCAAAAAATGGATAGATTTTTGTTGATTCTTGGCTGCAACAAAGACATAGGATTTGACAGTTCTGGATTTAAGCCCAGCCCTTGGCTACTGCCTTTTGCTCTTAAGTAAGGAGTTTAACCCAGCTTGGATCAATCTACCCAACTGTAAATGAATGCTGGCAATCAAACCTGGAGGGCTTTCTCACTGAGTAAGGGTTTGTATGTATATGTAGATGGGGGAGAGGGTACGTAGGTATGTGGTTACTTTGCTGAGTCTAGCTTACCACCATAGAAGAGATCAGGTCTATCCAAAATGTCTGTGTCTTGAAGGTAAGGATCATATGCATCTTCTGGGTACATATAGGGATCATTCATATCTTCCAACTGCCGTGACTCTACCATCTCGAGCCACTGTGAGTTGTGCCAACGGAACTTTTCTAACTGGATCTTTTTGGCCCAGTCTTCATCAAACTCCTACAATCTCAAAATACGATAAATTATTTACGATTTAGAACTCAATGTGAATGTCTTTTTGTTCTTCCTTCAGTTCTACTTATTCTATCTGAAGGCACTTATAAGACAATCCAGAACAATAACAGCAACAACAGATCTGAATACATAAACAAGTTACATGGAATAGTCTAAGAAAATGGATAGACAGACTGTCTACATGTGTAACAAGTGCCAGATTTGCAAAGCTTACCATATTTTTCCAATGATATGCCCACCCCAACATTTTTACAACATTCTGTAAATATTTACTAGAATCTATTTATCTGATTATTGCATCATCTGGGTACATATAGGGATCATTCATATCTTCTAACTGCTTTTTTACAAATTTATTAGGCTGGATACTTGGTCTTATCATGCATGAAATACAGTATATCCGTGCATACATCAGACAGAGCCGTATAAATATTGCAGGTTTGAAACATGGTTTCATTTCCCTATCTATATTATTGTACTTGTTCAGTATGTAGTTGATTATACACTTTGTACTATAGTGGTGGTGAATTCTTATTTATATACTGTTCTGACTCTAAGTCCACTTTTGAATAAATTACAGGCCTACCCATGTTTGATAACAGTGAATCATCAGGCTGTGCTGACCTATATATATATATATATATATATATATATATATGAAGCTGACAGAGTGCTCTCCCAATAGCAAAAAAGCACAGGTTCCGTGGTTCATTGTTTTGCCTTCAACTGTGTGGAGATCCAACCTTCCTTTATATGGTTTCAAAAAACATAAAAGCACAAAATGTTGATAACATCATCTTGCCAGCAGCAAAACAAGTGATACCTATAGCCAGTGTATGCTTTCCAGACAAGACAAAAGGTCAAGCTCTCACTCAATCTAATATGCTTTTTGAACTCTACCATTATACTATCCCTGACAAAATATTTTCTGACATGAAAGATAACCTTATAGTAAATTATGCTTATCCAAGAATACTTACCTGATCTAATTAACATTAATAAATTCTACTACCTCCAGAATTCTACTTTCCCAAAAACTTGAAAAGTTCGTCTTTTCCATTTTTTACAGCATGTAAACAAAGAGAAACAACTCCTACAGATTACCTCCCTTTACTACTACAATGCATAACCCAATATACCAGATGTTTACAAATTTAAGCTTGAGCAAAGGAAAAAGGATGCTTGCACTTAATGTGAGGGGTGGTAGGGCTTAAAAGTAATGTAGAAATGCAAGTGTTTACCCTAGTCAACATTATGACTGCATCCTCAAAATAAGGATTAACCCCACTCCTAACATTTTGAAAGGAAACATAACCAGACAGAGTACGAGCAAATTATTTGTGAGCAAAGCACTAAATGGTTTGGAATGAAGGTGGTGCTTTATCAAAGAATGAGTTTCAGGGCAAAGCCTGCAAAAGCTATAAACCCAATGCCCTCAACAAAGGTTGTGCTGTCATGAATATGACCTAGTGATTGTCTAATCAGCCACCAGAGGCCAAGTAATGTTCAACTCTTACAACTCTCATCTAATGCAAGCCATATTGTGTGAGTAGAAACTGGAAAATTGAGCCTGCCAGCCCTGTGGATCCACAATGTTCTGAACTGAAACACAGCACTGAAAACAAGACTTGTCAAAATCACTAAAATTCTCACAAGCTGAGCTCTTGATGAGGCACAACTGATCCTGAAACAGCTCTGACACTGAAATATCCTACTTGATACACAATGCTTGAGATGTTATATCTTGCTTTGCAGCTTCAACAGCAGGATAAGCTGTTTCTAGGGGTCACAGATACTTTCTGTGCACCTCAGATGGCACCTGAATGCTTGAACTGGGTCATGCAGTCTCACCTCTTGAAAGATTGATCAAGGAAGGACAAATGACAATCTTCTGATTGCCTGCATATGGCAACCTGTTCCTTGAGACAAGCCTGCTTGGGTCATCAGGATGGCCAAACTGTCCTATCAGAACTAGAGGGAGTTCAGGTCCACAGACTGGACATGCAGTTCACTCACTTTTGCACACTAAAGCTAGGACTATCTAGAACATATTTTGAAAGACAGCAGCTTCAGCAATGACAACGGGATGGGTTCAAACTGAGCTGAATTGAGCCACATTAGGACCCAGAAGAGGTTTCATTTGGGATTTGAGAGCTGGTCAGACAAATCCTTACAGTATCCAATATTCTCTCTCCTATAATGTCTGAATGTGTCAGACATTGTTGAGCAATAATGTTTGATACTGATGGAACATAATTTCTTCTACCCAGAGAAAAAAAGTTGCTAGAACAGGGGTGATAACTGTCATAAGACAAGCTGACAAAAAAATGCCACTTTCCCTCATTTGCCTTCAAAGTGGACGGCTATAGAGCTGTCAAAATCCTCTCTACAAAGAAATAGCTGAACTCTTTCCTGTACAAGATTGAACTGACAAAACCAGACATAAAGAAGGTGCTTGTTTGGACAAGGATGGAGAGCTGGTAACTTCAGTTGTTTGAGTAATATATGAACTGCCATTATCTTCCTAAGAACACTGTGAAGTTGGGTAGACTGATGACTCTGGATTTGTCCTATCCATGAGGGGTGAGGTGAACCACTTTGCAGTTCTGTCCTCTCACTTTCTGAACTACCTTCAGGGTCAGGACCAATGCTGGGAAGGTGCAAGCCCAGTTGATCGATAGTGTATTAATGACAAGACTCTGAGTCCAGAAATGAGGAGATATAAGTAGATAGTTGTCAGTTCCATCATAACACAAAGAAGTCTATCATCGGGCAGTTTCATAGAGAGTAATCTTGATGAAAGACAGAGGGATAGAGAGGCTGTTCCATGTGTAGCAGCTGATCTCACTGTCAATGAATTGGATAGGCTGTTAAACCTGCCTGGGATATGATGAACCTGCACTGAGATATAGCATCGAGTACATAGTAACACACATACCATAACAAAGATCTGACAATTTAGTCCATCCTTAACTGAGGAGAAAATTCACCACTCGAGTTGTCAGGTATAGTCAAGATTACCTTTTCATGGAGTAGGTCCCTCCAAGCATGGGAAGAATTGAGGATGACCTTAATCTCCAATAGGTTCATATAAGGGCCTTCTCCTCTGGCATCCACATGTTGCAGACTGTTAGGAAATAGGGCAGAAAATGGGCCTCCAAACCTGACAAACTGGCATCTGTCTGGGGTATCTATCTACAAATCACTCCTTGTCTTTTCAATGGCATAGGAAAGGTTTGGTTTCAGTCATGATCATTATCTTCTGATCTAAGCAACTGTTGAAAGAGCAGCACTGAGCCAAGAGTGCCAGCTGCAAAGGGTGATTAAAGAAGCAACTGAAATGGTCCACTGCTGTACTGAAAAGGCAAAGGAGTTAAAGATACTTCCTCACCAATTTAAATTTCTTGAGAAAGATTAACTTGGACAGCTTGACAATTCAGGCAATGCATTTGATGGGAAGTCAATGAGGTTGAGACCAGTATAGAATTACATACCCAGATGGACAAAATGCTGTGAGGGAACACTATCTAACTTGTCCATGTTGATTAGGTACCCTAAACTTGAAAGGTGTCTGAGGAAGGTGGTTCATGCTGTGAACCAAACCTGAGCTTACATTATGTTTCTGTAGAACAAGAAAAGAACTGATGCAGCAGATGAGGACATCCTAAAGAGGGCAATTGACACAGTCTAAAGTGATGAAGGACCAAAGGTTGAGACTTAAACCAAAACCAGTACACAGTTTCATGGTAACTGATGTGAAGATACCTATGAGATACCAGGTTTTATGTGACTGAAAATTTGAGACTAATTGTGAATTTGTCCCATTTCAATGAGGCCATACTGATAACACTATATCTATGTTGAACCTCAGGGTCACAATGAATTGATTGAACTGGTTCAGGCCTATAATTTGTCACAACTTTACAGTGGCTTTCAGCACAGAAGAGCCTGAAATAAAAGGCAGGGAAATGTGTTTTCACTCTATCTCCATTGTCCATCTGGTGTCTTAAGTTCAACCTCCTTCTGTAAAAGATTCATCTTTATGAAGCTGTACGGGATGTCCATCATGGAGTGAAATAATGAATGGGATACTGGTAGATAAATAATATATATAGCCCCCATGAAACGACTTGCATCACCTGTTTATTGTCAGGGAAGAAATTATTTTTGCAACCCCTCTAAAATGACTTGGTTGCCCATATGCTGCCATGGAAGTGGCCAATCCGCATCAGCCAAAACATAAGTTTAAGACCAGCATGGGGTGCCAGCAGGTAGGATGGACAGTAAGTCACTGATAGTACTTGGATGCTTGGTGGAAGAGAAACTAAATTTCATCCCACCCTTTTCTGGCTTGAATGTGAAATTGAATGGCCTCTGACTGCATAAAGTTAATCTGGCTGGCAAGAACTGTTGCTGATATGGCATGCTGGGAGAACTCCAGTGCCATCTACTTTCTCGATTCTTCTATGACCCCCTCCCCCCACAGGTGAGCCAAAAGGCAAGGAGATGCCATGTGATACAGTTCAAAAATGAGCATAAAAGGGTATCTTTCCTCACTAACTCCAAATTTTAAGAGCTGTCAGATCAATGGCCAATGTATTTTGACACTTTGTTGATGACCTTATTCTCAAGCACAGTTGCCACCAGATTTCTCTGCCAAGCAAAAACAAAAATGGCAAAGGATCCCAAGTCAAGTAGGAATGAAATCACAATGACATTCCTTAATCAGTTTTAATGTAGCAATAAATATCTGCTGATCTATCTTGAAAAAAACCCCAGTGAGGCAGCCATTATATCTTTGTCCAAACTCAGAACAACAACCTAATATGTACCACAGTGGGATCAGTGTGAGTGAATTGAATATTATGCTGGCACTTGGTTCAAATACTACCTTCCCAAAGTTCTGATATTACTGGGGTATCAAAGCTTGCAAGAAAGATGCCTGTTGATCTCTGTAACACTTGGCTACTCAGAAAGAATCCTGAAAATGGGGTGCATATCTTCCTCATCAGCCATGACCAAAACCATGCCCTTATAAGCAAAGTTCACTGCAGTGTGCCAACAACAAGTTGGCTGGCAAAAAGACAGTAGTAGTAATAGCATTTATTTTAGGATTTAAGGGTAGGTCCTCATAATACTGGCTATATAATGCTCATTAAAAGCTCTAAGAATTTTAATATAAAGAATTAAAACAAAGTCATATAGGAAAATAAAGCCTTCCAAAATAAACATAAAGTACTAAACAATAAAAGTTCAAAGGTAAAGATGTTAAAATTTCTTCATTGCATACAAAATACTTCTGTCTTACAGGGTGGAAGTCGACACACTCGATATAAATATGTATGCACTCTGTTCACGGTCCATGCTTCAAGAGGTATTCATGAGTATGAGTCTTATATGCGATTGACACAGTACATATTGGTGAATGAAAACATAGGACAGATTTCACTTATCACTGCCTTAAAACTAAAATCCATTAGTTCCATAGTTGGACTGAGTGCAAAGTTAAATAGAGTTGTTCCCACCTTTGATAATGAGTTTATCCTCCTCTTGCATGTCTTTCATGTTCAGAAACAGCACTCCAAATGGATGTAGTATCATCACTTTGTGTGGTATGGTACCCACCCACTGGATAACCCATCAAACCAGGGCCCCCTGTATCTATTATGATGCATTGTTCAGACTGCACAAGGTGCAGAAAATTAAAGTTACAGATGACACTCATGAAATGTTCATGTACAAAATGTAGTTCTTTGAACCCTTACACTTGGTCAGAAGGAACACCATCAAAAAATTCCATTTTGGCACCCCCACCCTTGGTTAAAATTTCTTGGACTGTGCCAACAGCACCTGTCAGCTTGGACAGGTTGTATACTTTCCTGACTGTCAGACTGCCTGTTCCAATTAAAATTCACAAACAAAGTGTAGCTTGTTAAAGAGAAAATACCTAAAAGATAAATATATGAATAAACCACAGTGTCTGTTTATCAATTCGTCAAAACATATAGGTGATGATTGGTTTTGAGGGGTTTGACAAAATTTTTCAGCACATGATAGACTATGCATGGCAGCCAGTATATTTGGTGGCATAAGAAACCAGAAAAAACCAATGACCCACTGAAAGCTACTGGCAAGCTTTCTCACATACCAATGTTGGTCAGGCCAATACTTGAACACACATGGACATCTGTGAAATGTGTAACTGCACTGTAAAGGTGAGCTGCCGAGGGCACCAACAAAAATTTACAAAACCTGACATGTGCGTCTTAACCAGACCCATAACCAGTCAATTATGAACCCCAAAATATTATAAATGTTACCAAAATATTATTTAAATATATTTAAGTCACAGTGTAACAATACTGAAACTGTAAAAATCACCAATCTGATCATGAACAGCATTAAAATGTTAACAATGAATGGATTTTGAGAGTGTATTGAACTGTTGTCAGCAGTCTTGAGTGACAGCTTAATCTGTTAAAAAAAACTGGTATATGGAGAGCCATCAAGATGTAGCAAGGGAAGATGTATGTGAGATTTGAATTTTTAACATAGCTTTAAAATGTTTTCAATCATATCACTATGATGTCTGTGGTGTGGCAGTTTATAGTGATGTCTAACACTGAAGAATTATGCCGTAGACATGCAGCATGATGTCCCATCCAGTCTCATCATCCTGACACCAGGTCGACCAGTCCTAACACTAGCCTCTTAATCTGAGTGCCTAGCGAGGTAGATATTAGTACCATTTTATAGGTCTTTGGTATGACTTGGCCAGGGTTCGAACCCGCGACCTCCCGCATCCAAGGTGGATGCTCTAACCACTAGGCCACTGAAGGGAAGGTCATCTGTACGAGCCAAGTAAAAAACTGTCTTAATTTTTCAAGTCATCTTTACACACTTGTAATGTTCTGCTACTTTAAATACAGTAGTTCCCCTCTTCGGGTACAACTCACTGATTGGAGGCCACTTTGCTTACCATAAAATAAAATGATTGTACAATTAAGGCTCCCCCTCCACCGTTCTTCAAGTGGGTCACCTTTTATCCCACTGGAACCTTTACATCAAAGAATCAAATACAGGGTGGCCTCATTAGAGGGGGACTATTGTATCTATGGATCCTACTGCACTGGACCTTTCAAAGCATGGGGGTCTTGATATACTAGTGGTTAAAAGATCAAGTTTGATTGTACTCTATTTTAAACAACTATTGAAACAGCATTTTATCTTATAAAGTTAATACCTTAAGCCTAAAAAGCAAATGTTGTACTTACAGCTATGATGTCCAGAGTGTTATCACACACTTTCCTGATTTCAGCATTCTTATCATGCATTAAATCTATCAGATACGCTGGAGCCTCTGTAGCACACGGTTAAGGAAACTAAATGTAATGTTTTTAAGTATTTCCCATAACAATCTCATCATAAATCTAACAAAATATTCTGCATTGATAAATTAATGGAAAAACTGAATTTGTGCAGTTTTATGGCTAATCAAGGTTGAACCTCTGATGAAACAAAATACTGTAAGCAACAATAACAGTGTAACAAATTCACCAATCGATATATGCTCATCACTTTAGTATGGTGATAATGAGGCATTACATAAATACTATATAAACCTCCGTCAATTTATGTTAAGACTATTTCTTAGTTTCAGATGTATTGTCTGGCAGCACAAATATTTCAATTGTTTTGCAGATATATAAAATAAATGCTGGAATGATACACTGTTATACATTACATTTAAGTAAGAATGATCCTTGCACAGCATTTTATCCAATAAATGTGATGGTTGGCTAAACAGAGGTCAGATTAAATCAACTGAATGCACATCAAATAAATAATTATTTATGAGTTGGTGTGATTGTACATAAATTTCATATATCAAATTAACAAAGTTCATCATATAACTCAATTTCATATCAAATTAACCAATTTCACCATACAACTCAATTTCATACCAAATTAACCATGTTCATCAAATAACTCAATTTTATATCAAATTAACCAAGTTCATCATAACTCAATTTCATATCTCATATCAAATTAACCAAGTTCAACATACAACTCAATTATATCTCAAATTAACTAAGTTTATCATGTAACTCAATTTAATGTCCAATTAACCAAGGTCATCATGTTGTTGTTGTTGTTGCTGTTTTCATTATGGGTTTAATGCCATTTTTCAGACATGATAGTCTATGCATGGTGGCCAGTATAACTGATGCAGGAAGAACCAGGGAAAACTCCAGTAAAAACCATCAACCCACAGGAAGATACTGGCAAGCTTTCTCACATACCAACATTGGCAGAGCCCAAGAGTAAAAATGAGGTGAGATTGCAGTGATTGGTAAAGGTGAGTGCTTGAGATCACTTGGCCACATGTGGATCCAAGTTCATCATGTAACTCAGTTTATCACACATAACACCTTACACTGGCCTGAGAAGCTGATCATATCTAAAGAATCCAAAATGGGGATCATTAACTGTAAGACAAAAATGGAATACAAACTGAATGTAAAGTGAATGTAAACAATGCTGAATGAATACCAACAAAATGATGAATCCACTTAAAAGAAAACTCTGAGACAGATGCAAAATACAGAATAATAAATGATAAATGTAAATGGAATGAAATGTGAATGCACTGCATAAATGGGCTTGAAAATTGATTATTTTCCGGCAGTCCTAAATTTTCAGTCAAAAGCCCTTTCATATGATAATCTACAATCAGCCCTTTTGCATGATAATCCGGGATTAGATTCTTTACATTTTTACCCCGAACAAGAAATGACATTGTTTTTGTCTGGATTGCAGACATAACATCAGTCACAGATGTGATTACATCATCACCAGAGATTGCATTCATATCTGCATGTATTTTGAATGAAATGAATTTGCTGATGAGTACTCAACAATTATTTTTTTTTTCACAAATGTTGCAGTTGCAGTTATCTTTTTTAACTGTAAATTCAAAACTGTCTCTTACATTTCATGCATTGGTTATTTGATTAATGCACTTTTAATAAGACAAGATAAGAATGCAATAGTTGTCTCCCTTTAACAATGTTAAAAAAAAAAAAATGGAAAACTCAGCATCAGTAAATACATTTCCATTTCATTCATAAACAAACAAAAATGATAGAAAATAATGAATGGAAGCAGTAAATGCATAATCAAAATGCAATTCTGACACTTTAAATGAAATGAAATCTCATCACTTTTCAAAACTTGAATGAAAAGCAAATGAAAAACAGACTCAGTAAAATTACTCATTTCAGGGTTTGAATGCCAAAATGTAACATGTGATGCTTATGATGCTATCTAATGACATTAATAAACATAAATGTAATGTGACAAAATGAATAGAGGATACGTGTTTCCTTTACAATAACTTCCCGAGTGGATTCATGGAAGATCATTTGGTAAAAGACATAGACAATCTGACACACCATTTCATCATCTTCTTGCTTGGCTGAAATAAAAAAAAAAGACTTCTAGACAAAACTTTTTAAAAGCATAAAATTATGCAAAATGTTGAGCTTTTCTTGCCTATGTAAATTAGGTTTCCATCAAATTTAATACAATATAGTTTTAAAACAAATACTAATAATATTACATCATCCACTGCCTGTATAAGACTGTCAATTATTGCTGTTTAGATATCACCTACCACAGACTGAATCCCAACAGACACGTACTTCACCATATTGGGCCATCCTTTCCAACAACATTTTATTGACCCTAATTTGTTTATTGTTTCTGGGAACCACTACAATTCCAAGGAAACCAGAACATATGCCACACAAAATTTCTATCAAAACATGACAAAAATATACTTACCGTTCAATAGCTCTATCAAACACTGGATAATGTTCGACTCTGCCAACATTTTGGCACAAGAGTCATCATTGCACACTGTCCCCACCAGGATAATAACTTCCAGGACAACATCATCTTCTGCTGTTCCTGTATTGGAAGAAAAACCCCCACATGATTTCATTCATTTACTGTAGCTGTAAAATTTTCCACCACCATTTACCCAATGGCAAAATTTTTTAAAGACAGTGTATTGATAGTTCTCTCATTTCTGTCTGTTGCTATAATAAATTTGTACAGTCTTAATATCATGCAACTCCTTCTATATGCAATAAACCAATTTTTTACTTATTATTTTGTTCTTCTGTAGAACTTTATTCAGCTTTGTCTTAAGAGAAAGGTAGATAACTCTTTAAAATATTGTACTTACTTTATGTACAAAACAGAGTAGAAAGTTTTTCATTTTACAATAATGCAATACTTCAGCTAGTTGATGCATACACAGAAGATTTCATGAAATCGGGACAAAAGTGGCTTAAGTTATTAAAATCTGAACTTTTGTATTTTATGATGTGAGAAGGACCTTGATGTTCATTCTACGCTGGAAGAAGGTCCCATATACAGTGAGCAAAGGTTATGCATGGATTCACAAAAACTTGAGCTATTAGTAATAGATGCATTACAAAGGGTTCTGCTCATTAGTTGCTCCAAAAGGCCTTTCAAGCTCACTCCAATTTTCTCCATAATGCCTTAAAAGGGCCATACTGACTACAATTTGCTCTAAATGATCTTAAAAGGGTGCCACTCACAACAATTTTCTTCAAATGGCCTTAAAAGGGTGTTGCTTACTACAGTTGCTCCAAAGGGTCTTAAAACAGACCTGCTCACTTCAATTGTTCTATGAAGCCTTAAAAGGAACTTGCTCGCCACAATTTGCTCCTCAGGACCTAAAAAGGGCCTCGCTGAATACAATTTGCACTATATGGCCTTAACGTGAGAAATATGTGCTGAGAAACCCAAGTTAGGAGATGATGGACATTCTGGGACCATGGCTGGTCTCAATGATGATAGGGAATGCTTGAAATCCAACTCTTTCTAGGACTCATCAATACCAAAGATCGCAATGTTTGAAGGGTAAAATGGAGTTGGGTAAAGGGTGGGTAGTAAAGCCAATTGGTGGAGAGTAGCCATGAAGCAAAAATAATGAAGTTTTTGTCTTACTGTAGATTGTCATCCCTCAACAAAGGAAACAACATTTTCCTGGTCTTTTGCAGATTCTCTTCTGGATGAGATGTTTGATGTTTTCACAGTTCATGAATGACATTTACTAAAAATAATTAACGCTGAAATGGTTTTCAAAAACTTGCATTTTTAATATCAAAATCTGTTTCTTTATTTTTTCTCTCATTACATCTGAATCTGACAATGACAATGCACTAAATCACAGGATGTATCACCAGAAACAAGTACTCCTAATCAATTTGCATGCAAGTGTTAATTCATTTTAATTTACATAATAGCAATGTTAACTATATGTGTTGGTATGAAAACAGTCTTTAAGAAATGGGTCGTTAGTGAAAAAGGAATGATATGATACATTATTGATATACATATCAACTTGATGGCCTTTCCATCTTTAGAAGGTCTGTCAGTGGTAGGTATGCCCTTTTTATGTGTGCTGACACAGTGGTTTTATTTCCAGAATGCAGATTACAGAAAGACATCAACTTAGCATCTATTTTATATGCAATTCTCATCCATTACAAAATATCAAAAATACTTTCAAACAACTTGAAATGACTGAGGCAATGTGTGTGCAAGGGAGGAACCTGCAGGTTCCTGTACACGGCAATTACCTATGAAGAGAAAAAAAAATTCTCCTGAAAATCCAGCAAAAGCTGACTGGTCATAATCTGAGTAGGTGTTTGTGACATTGTTTGCATGGCATTGTGACTGTCTGAGAAGCAACCAAAGGTATGACCAGATTCAGGGCAGTTCCTTGTGAGTACATGTCACACAAATACAAGATGGAGAACGTAAACTGAGCATGCCAATCCAGTGACTCTACAACGTCTAAAACTAAGACACTGATTTCAAATGCCAAGCTCATTGAGACTGTTTGAATTTCATGTGCTGAAATCATACTTTGTACCTAGGCCTGTGAGGTGTCAGAGTGCACAAATTTAATAATTCCCTTAAGCCAATGCAAGAGCTTGTGGAGTTATATCTTGCTTTCCTGCCTTGAGTAGTATAAACAGGCTCTGGTCACCAGATTGTATGTTTTCTGTGCATTGCAGATAGACACTGAGAGGATGGACCAGGTCCTATAACTTTGCATCTCTCAAGGGATTGATTGAAGACAGAGGCTGCAATGTTATTCTTTTATTACCAGTGGATGTCATCAGTCATGATGAAGCCTGGCTGCATCATTAAAGTGTCTGAATCATCAGATTTAAATCTTGGTAGTTTGGAGCTGTAGACAAGACATGGAGTTTACTCACTCCTGATGAAGCGAGGAATAACACAAAATATGTTTTGCATGATAGCTGCTTTATAAGGGCTCAAACTTATTTGACTTTAAATATATCAAAACTAATGACAGGTTCCATGTAGGAAACAGGGACAATGAGCATGGTTGAGACCAGTCAAAATTGGTCAGCTGGTCAGAATGGTCCTTGTTGTGACCAATGGAATGATATCCCTTCATTGTTTTTATTTATAGTTAACTTTTTCTCTTCAGAAAGAAAGCGAAAGAAGTTGGCCAGCTGGAGAATTGAAGCAAACAGAAGTGTGACATCATGGGATTGACACCAATCTGTGAAGACTCTTCATTTCCCCTTGTATGCTTTAAGAGTGGATGGCCTCTCAATGATTGTAGCATCAAACTTCTTTCTGTGCAATATGATGCAGACAAGAGCCTTGTATAAAGGCATAGCTTCTATGGGACACTGATGGAATACTAGTGACCTCAGCTGTTTGATCTGCCTGGGTTTGTCTGTCGCCAGATTGAGCAGATCATTTACCCTTGATTTGTCTTGTTGGTGCGAGGAAATCAGAATCTATTTGCCCTCCATGCCCTTTAATTTTTAGATCAATTTCAGAATTGGAACTGATGGTCCAGATGTGGTGAGACAATGGTGAGTAGCTATTTGTTCCACCTTGTCACAATCAAATCCACTGCTGGTAATCCTCATAGGATGCACATATGATGGAAGATAGATAACAAGACCACTTTGTGTTGAGTATTTGGCTTCTCCTTGTCAGCCAGGATATTAAGCCTGCCTGGAATGTGTCTGACTTGAATGTTGATTGGCTGAAGGAGGTATTTCCATATCAAAACAAGTGATTTTGTTCCCCCTTGTTTGCAGACACAAGTCACTATTATCGAGTTGTCTGACATAATCAAAACAGTCTTGGAATAAATGTGATCCATCCAAGAGCAGGAAGCAGGGAGAATAGTCTTCATTTCCAGCAGGTTGATATAAATAGCCTTCTTTTTGACCTCTTGCTGCTTACTTGTCAAGAAATCGGGGAGCAAGTGTGCCTCACAACCTGTCAAGCAGGTGTCTGAGCAGATTGTGAACTCTAGTTATGGACCTCTAGCCATGATCCATTCCCAGGTTTTCCAATGAGTCAGGGAAAGTGTGATGTTTTTTTGAAACAAAGATGTTGTGATTCATCTCATTCAAAAGACACAACGTAAAGGTATAATGGTACCAGTTGTACAGGGCCAGGTGGACGGAGCTTATTGTGTAGGAATTCAAAAAAATAAACAACAAAACTAGCTGTGACTGGTGCATTACATAAGTGTTTCCAGGCTTTAAAAAAAGTTGAGTCTTTTGGTAAACATGAGATTATGTTAATTCATATCGGATCATATTTTGCATTTTGCATGATTTATTACAAATGTGATACACATCACTGAAAATGCATCTGTTGTAAATGGATAACTCTTACCCCTGTTTAGTTTCAGCAGAGTTATCTCTTAAAAGTAATTAGGGCATTCACCATTGTGACTGGTAAATTCAAGCACTTTGGATCACTGAGCCATCTGGGGCCCCAAAAGTACCAAAAGGTGTTATGTATATGTAGTTATGAGACTACACAAAAGGAAAAAAATGCCAACAAAACTTGCAATGTAAATCAAACAGAGTTACCAATCAAATAATAAAATGACTCTAATGAAGCTGCAATCAAATAATAAAATAATAATGATATAAATAGTAAGATAAATAATGTTCAAAATTGTGTTTTTGATGCAGTTACTTTTTTTTTTTTTTTCATATAAAAGTGGCAACAATGCAAAATATTATTAAATGCACTATGAAATGCAAAAATGTGGAATCTACTATATTTAACAATGTTCAGATTTACTGTACCACAACAATAACATGTGGATGGATGAAAATAGATTCAAAATCTAATCAATTCTTTGGAGGCATATTGACAGTACAAGCAAAAGTTAAAATGACAACATTTGGCTTCTGGGTCACCATCTAGTTGGATAAGGGCAGCTAATTGATGCAAGTTGCCTCCTTTTGTCTATTGCAGGACTGGATTCCAGAGGTAGCAGAAAAGTAATTCCTGTCATTAATGTTATCTGGTAGTATATTTTGATGGAGAAATTGCCACGCAATGTTCAGTTTGGCAAATCTCAAGTCATGTTATGTAGTTCATCATCTAGGGCCATAACTCTAAACCAAAACGGACTTGACAAGACAAAACCTACAGATGGGCACATCTAGGTCTATACACACAAAACTGCATCAGAATATGTTGAATGGTTCTTGAGCTATGCTGGTCACAAGAGCATCCTGTGGAGGGGATTTAATACTGATGGAAAAAGGGCAATAACTCTGTTAGATTTAGACCTGAAAAGACAAAAGCACTTCACCTACCAAAAAACGGCATCCAATTATGTGTAAGGTTAAGGAAATCTGATGGTTACAAGAACAGATAGATGGATAGACTTATGTACTGGAAAAGTGACATGGCACCTGTATCTTTATGTGGGGCCATAATGAGTAATGGACGGACTTGGTCCTAGGTACCTGTATCTTTACATTGGGCTCTAATGAGTAATGGACAGACTTGGTCCTAGGCACATGTAGCTTTACATGGGGCCCTAATGAGTAATGGACAGACTTGGTCCTAGGTACCTGTATCTTTAACTGCGGCCCTAATGAGTGATGGACAGACTTGGTCCAAGGTACCTGTGTCTTTACCTGGGGCCCTAGTGAGTGATGGACAGACTTGGTCCTAGATACCTGTATCTTTACTTGGGGCCCTAATGAGTGATGGACAGACTTGGTCCTAGGTACCTGTATCTTTACCTGGGGCCCTAATGAGTGATGGACAGACTTGGTCCAAGGTACCTGTTTCTTTACTTGGGGCCCTAGTGAGTGATGGACAGACTTGGTCCTAGATACCTGGATCTTTACCTGGGTCCCTAATGAGTAATGGACAGACTTGGTCCTAGGTACCTGGATCTTTACCTGGGTCCCTAATGAGTGATGGACAGACTTGGTCCTAGGTACCTGTATCTTTACCTGGGTCCCTAATGAGTAATGGACAGACTTGGTCCTAGGTACCTGTATCTTTACCTGGGGCCCTAATGAGTGATGGACAGACTTGACCCTAGGTACCTGTATCTTTACCTGGGGCCATGGGGCCCCGAGTGGCCGAGTGGTCTAAAGCGCTGTCCGTTACGGATCACTGCCATCTCACCTCTGTCTGCGTTGGTTTGAGTCTAAGATTCGGCGAATGTGGATATGTGAGAAAGCTTGCCAGTAGCTTCTCGTGGGTCGGTGGTTCTTTCCGCGGATTTCCCGGTTTCTTCCTCCACCATTAATACTGGCCGCCATGTATAGCCTATCGTGTGCTGAAAAATGGCGTCAAGCCCAACAACAACAACAACAACAACCTGGGGCCATAGTGAGTGATGGACAGACTTGGTCCTAGGTGCCTGTATCTTTACCTGGGGCCCTAGTGAGTGATGGACAGACTTGGTCCTAGGTACCTGTATCTTTACCTGGGGCCCTAATGAGTGACGGACAGACTTGGTCCTAGATACCTGAATCTTTACCTGGGGCCCTAATGAGTGATGGACAGACTTGGTCCTAGATACCTGTATCTTTACTTGGGGCCCTAATGAGTAATGGACAGACTTAGTCCTAAGTACCTGTATCTTTACATGGGTCCCTAATGAGTGATGGACAGACTTGGTCCTAGGTACCTGTATCTTTACCTGGGTCCCTAATGAGTAATGGAAAGACTTGGTTCTAGGTACCCATATTTTTACATGGGCTCATAATGAGTAATGGACAGACTTGGTCCTAGGCCTGCAGGAATGTAACATGCAATAATTTATTGTATGCAATTTGCTATTCCTATGGACAATTCCAGAAATTTCTAATACTGTACCTGGCTGAAGATGATTCTTGATCCAGGGTATCAGGTTATATTCCTTTAAGATCAACTCATAGTCCAGGTCTGGTATGGTAAGATTCCCTAACACACCCAGACACTCTAATGCAAATTCCTCATCTTCCCATTTGATCACTGTATCTGCTAAGTCACTGATGTAGTCCTGCGGTAAGAAGAATGAAAAGTGATTTAAATATTTAAATTTAAATAGAATTTGTTTTCCATACAGCATGCCATCATTGTCACATAACGTCTGTTCCTTGGACTGCATTTTTCCTTAGAAGCTTTTAAAACCATAGACAAGACCTGGGTTCATGAAACATAACTGCCCTGCCCAGGTAGCTAGTAATGAGCAGATGCTCTCATAATACCACTACTTTGTTTGAATTAGGCAGTATTTGAGTTTGAATAAAACTTAAGTCACTGTTAGCTAGTTTTGGTTAAACAATGCAAGTTCAACCCATGCAACCAGCAAATTATTGGCTGAATCTGAAGCCCAAGAGAAACTGTAGCAATTTTTGATTAAAACAGAAAGTAGCTCATAATGGCTCAGTTTAAAGGAGCTGTGCCATGCACCTTCAATCCAAGATACACCAACAGTGCATGTTGGTATAAATAGGTACAAACTTATCCATGAAGTCCAACTGTAAACTGCATAGACCCAGATCTGACACTGAATAATGCATTGCCAGATCTGGGTCTATGCAGTTTGATAGGAACAATCAGCAGAACAAACAAAACAGACCCAGATCTGCCAGTGCATTTATGTGATAGAAAATCTGGGTTTATGCTGTTTGCAACTGGACTTGACTTGAAAATAAGCATACATGGTTATATGAGTTACATCCTAGACAACAATAATGGATGTATGAATTCATGAACAAGTAATTCCTGTATAAAACAGAACAGCAGTTTAGAAATGCTGGATGGATAAAATGAAATGAGTAGACAACATATCACAAGTTCTGTCCAGTTTTTCTTGACTTGTACAATGTTGGTTGCATATCAATACAGGAAAAAAAGTAGAAAAATAAATGTAATCACAGTTGAGTTTGATTTGCCACGGAGACAGAATTACTGTGATGGTTTAAGAAAAGGAGAAAAACAATAATACAAGTGGATCCATCAATTTTGTGGGAATCAATAAGCATATATTGGCTAGGACTTGATGTCCCCCATATTTCATTGAAAATAATAATCATAATAATAATAATAACATGGACTTGATATAGAGCCAAATCTTTAGAAATTCTAAGTGCTTTACAATATTAGATAACACATAAAAACATTTACAATGACAAGATCACAAAAACAAACAATGTGAAATTACAAAACTAAAGCATACTGACAATAATTAAGGAAGTAAACATTATTAAATCTTCAGGTTTGAGTTCCAAGATGAAAAACTAGTGACAATAGCAGCAGGTACTACCACAAAAACAAAAACAATGGCAACAAAAGCAATAACAACAAGTAATTGGTTCTAAGAAACCTATGAGGCTGCTGGTAAATTGCCAGAGTAAAATGAGTTTACAAAAAGTCAATAACAAACATTAAAGAGCAAAATGATTTTCTTTGGGATTGATTTGATGAGGTCTGGGACCAATCAATTCTTGTAAATGATATCTTGAGACTGAGCCTGGATCTTATGTGAAACTTCTTAAGACTAAGTACGTCCATAGATGTCAAAGTCGGCATTGGCACAAAGTTCAAGTGCAAGAAGAAAAGCAAAAAATATTTGAAAGCTTGAAGAAAAGGAGCAGACTGGTGTGCTGCTGGCCACAAAGAATGTCCTGGAATCCAAGAAAGAAACTCTTTCTACATTTTAACTCCTGAATGTAGAAACCAGCGCTGATATTCCTGAGTGAAAATAAGATTTTCAAACTGGTTACTGTGGTAATGACATCCAGTATGACACTGGATGTAGGATCTGGATAGTTTTCATTTTAAGTTGTTGTTGTTGCTATAGGGTTTAATGCCATTTTTCTGCACAAGATAGGTTATACATGGCGGCCAGTATAAATGGTGGAGGAAGAACCAGGGAAAACCCTGGAAAGAACCACCGACCCACGAGAAGCTAATGGCAAGCTTTCTCACATACCCACAATGGCCGTTTCATTTTAAGAACCAATCTAACATCATTAGAAGTCTTTTATTGAATGCCTTATGTTGATATGACCATCCATTCATGAGTGGCTACACAAATTTCAACTTGGCCATCACAACAGCCATATTAAATGTAATATTGGGACCATTTTTGTTTGGGGCCAACTAAATATTACAAAAATTCTTTTGGTGGAAACCTCATGTTAGCAAGTCCAGCCATACAATATTTCTAATATGGTCATGGTCACTATACTGGATATCAGATTGGCAAACTTTTCATTTAAAACCAACCACAGAAATTCTGCCCACAACCCCATATTGATATAACTTTTTGAATAAAAGCAGCAATAACAAGGTTTGTGAGATGACAACATTTTCACATAGGAAGCAAAAAGATGTGATAAGAAGTCTTCTGGTGAAAATCCTATGTCAATATGACCATTCATCCAGAAGCAGTAGCAATAACATGATTTTCTAGATGACCACCATCGAAGCCATATATTGGAGATCAGCATCATTTTCATTTAGGACTGACCAGACATCATAAAAGTCTTCAGGTAATAACCACATTTCAATATGACTTTCCATTTTTCAATGAATGCCATGGCAGCCATAATCAGAACAATTTTCATTTAGTGTAAACTAAACATCATAAGAAGTCTTTTTTCTGCAAACCCAATGCTGATATGACCATCCATTTAGAAGATATTGTGACCAGATTTAAAGTAACAGATGGATGATGGACAGTAAGCTATCCCATAAGCTCTCTTGGACTGCTACAAAAAGTAAATTCTCACGATAAAAAGATTCTTGGTCGCTCCATCATGTTGAGAGATGTTACGTATCATTTTCATGAAGAGTGGATCTTTAAATTTAAATGCTCGCTTCATCAGCATTTTGAGTCCATTTCCCTCACAGATGAGCTGGGCTGTCCTCTTGTTGGCAGCCAGGTTGATACACAGAGACACAAGTTCTATAGGCAGGTTTTCTGGACTTTCCAAAAGCATCTTCATTACCTGGTGAAAGAATTATGCCATGTGTTATGAGGTTATTATTTCATTTTACAGACTGATAATCTCTAAATTACAAACTGAATAATGCCAGCCAGGATATAAATGAAGAAAGATACAAGTTCTATGGACAGGTGGTCTGGACTCACCAAAAGCTTCTGGATGACTTAATGACAGAATCATCTGATATTTTAACACATCAGTATGTTTGTCTTACAGTAAGCCCAGGTGAAAGCCTAATAAGTTTTAAACAAGTGGGAGAGAGTTATTATTAGTGGAAGTTTAAGATATAATGATAGTAAGAAAAGACAGGCAAAGGCACAGTATGAGTGAAAAGGTAAGGTAAAAACAGATAATATCCCCCTCCACCTTTTTTGAAGTGATCAGATTAATTGTTTATTTAATCACAATCAAATTATAAGATCTATCAAAACTTAATAGCAGAACAATCATGTACAAGGAAGGTCCCAGATTGCATTGTGGGCTTTTACAAGAGATGACTGATACCTGAGTGACAGTGACTATCAGTGACAAAACTGACAACATTATAACAATATTTCATCAATTTGGTAAAGGTTACATTCACTGTGACCTGAAGAATAATGTAACGAGTTAAGAGAAATCAACCTAAAATGACACATCTCTCGTTCACCTGATTACATACTGAAAGCACTCTATGGTCCAGCATTCTTAACCATTATACTACTTATGCTAGTACCATAAAGTCTAACAACATCAATTTATATACACTATGGTACACTATGTATGCAAATATTCCAAGTGGAAAGTTTTATGCAAAAAGGTACCTGTGCACAAACTTGTTTAACTGCTGCACCGAATCTAGTTGAAATATTTTGAATGGATTGAGAGTCATGCTCTGGCAACAAAAAAATTGTATGGAAATCCAGATGGATATTTTAGTAGCCATATCACTTATGCAGCATACCAGAGGAATAAAAAATAAGATGCTTATATAGCGATGAAGGATACATATATAATACCATGAAATTAATACCTAACTGTTTGAACCTTATTAAACTGATAATTATTGCAGCCTGAGGTCATGTTTCAGACAGTGAAACAGGTATATGACCATATTTGCATTTCATTTATTATTTACAATCTTTATTTAATTCAGTATTCTGTTTCCATTCCAGTAACAGTTACATTTCACCTATTATCTCATCAGTTTCTTTTATGGGTTTGAAAATTAATTTATTGCTTCTATCCATTGTTTCATTTTATTTTCTCTCATTTAGAATTAAATGGAAATGCATTTACTGATGTCAACCTCTGTTTTCGAGAGAGTAAAGTGAGAGAACTTTATCTTTGGAATCTTGTCTTATCAAAAGTGTCCTATAATGAAATGGCACATGCATTAATGCAGAAAAAAGCCTTCAATTTACGATAAAATAAAACTAGAACTGCAATATGTGTGCAATTATAATCATGACGTGAGTGTGTGTGTGTGTGTGTGTGTGTGTATTTTGGATTTTTAATGTAGCTTTAACAATTTTGCAGTCATATCGCTACGATATTTGCAGTGTGGCAGTTTATAGTGATGTCTAGCACTGGGGCATCATGCCGCAGACATGTAGCTTCATGTCCCACCCAGTCACATTATCCTGATACCAGTCCAACCAGTCCTAACACTAACCTCTTAATGCTGAGCACCTAGCGAGGCAGCTGTTAGTACCATTTCTAAGTCTTTTGGTATGACTTGGCTGGGGTTTGAAGATACTACCTATGGCATCTGAGGTGGATGCTCTAACCATTAGACCACTGGAGTGGTGCTAATCAGGACTTGTAAGGGGTTGTTATTTTTGTTGTTGTTGTGGGTTTAACGTCATTTTTCAGCACAAGATAGGCTATACATGGCGGCCAGTATTAATGGTGGAGGAAGAATCCGGGAAAACCCGGGAAAGAACCACCGACCCACGAGAAGCTACTGGCAAGCTTTCTCACATATCCACATTGGCTGAATCCGAGATTCGAACCCATGCCGACAGAGGTGAGATGGCAGTGATCCGTAATGGTGAGCGCTTTAGACCACTCGGCCACTAAGGGCCCCGACTTGTAAGGAATGAAAAGTTATCTATCAGTGTCAAAGATCAAAACCCAAACTAGCACAGGAAAGGCCTTTTTATCCCTTGGATATTAGTGGGAGTGTGAGGATAATAATTTAAAAAACAATTCATTTATAAAATGCATTCAAGTTTTGTTCCATTTTCATCTATTATTCATTATTCCACATTCTTTGGTTTGCATATGCAGTCTCCATTTCCACAAAATGTATTATTCACTCCATTTACATTCATTCTTCATTCTGTTTTAATTTGACTGGTATGATTACCAATTTCAGGGCCTGTATAAAATGACTTGTTAATTTTCCGAACTCATATTCATGTCACACCAGGGATAGAATAGGTGTCCTTCAAGCTGACCATTCAACTCAATGATAAAATTAATGTGAATTAATTATATGATGCATATTTATCAGAAATGGTACATTCATATCACTGTATATACCATTTTCTTCTCAAATCAACCGTGATAATGATAGACAATTATGTATCAGTTCTCAAAACAATGTGCCAATAATTGATGGTATGCTAACAAAAGATTCACCGAAAATCAAATTGTTCAAAAATATTTAGTTCAGGTTTAACTTCCGTAATCACTAATCTTTTTTTTCAAAACTATAATCAGGTAATAAAACATACCATAGGTACGCAATCAGTGTATGTAAACATAGACTTGGATCTCTCATCCATACTGATATGGTACAGGATACACAATACTATTAGCTGGTGGTTCTCATTATCTGAAACAAGAATACATTTTAGCAATATAACATCAAAGGACAATTCTTTCTACAAACATTCTCAAAATGTCTCCCCAAAATTAAACTTTTACACAATGGACTTAACAATACTTCCTACGATAATTCTGTCTGAGAAAAGAGAGTGACAAGGAAGCAAAATCACTTTTTAGTTTTAAAACTCAACAAATCTTTAAAAAACAAAAAGATGAGGAATTTGTTCTGTAAAAAGGCAAAACACCTATAGGGAAAATTCAAGATTTTATTACTGGATTTTAATACTTGTAGTGTGTCAAATGTTTTTTTGTTACCAACCAAGCAATAATGATGTTCAAAATTTGAGGAAGGTATTTGGAGATGTGTCATGAAAATTAGGGCCAGTTCCCCCCATGTCAGAATCCATATTTACATATCAATAATTACAATAGTAATTGTGTCACTCTCTATAAATAGAGCCAATATTATTGTTATTATTATTAAGTGGGATTTTGTTTTTTCATATTTTGCATGCTTGGCATGCACAAAGACCAAAATCACATGGTTTGCTTCCTTATTCATAATGCTACCAAGATGTTAGTGAAGAACTACATCATGTGTTCATTTACACTTTGCCTATCGAAAATTTACTGTAAACGGGTTCATGTAATACACTGCCTCTCTTGTAACACATGATGATATAATACAACAGCACAGTGAACTGTGCTATGATGCAATCCCACTGCATAGTGAACCATACTTTGATGTAACATACTGCACAGTGAACCATACTAATATGTAATGCACTGCATAATGAACCATAATATTTAACCCCCCATGCATAGTGAGCATTGCTGTGATGTAGCCCAACTGCACAGTAAATCACTGGGTGTAACCACATACACAGTGAACCCTGCTATGATGTATCCACATTGCATAAAAGTTGTAAAATCTTAATACCACATTTCAATACCTAATCCATGCAGCAACAGTATACTTTTAGTAGCTAGCAGTGGACAGACTGGTATGGGAAAAAGTACAGAACCCACCTGAGTAAGTAAATTAGATCACAGTGGTATATGGTAGTAATTAAGATAAATCCACATGTTGATTTTCATGTCTAGGTTAAAATGGGTCAGAGAAATTAAGGGTGTAATGAACAAACAGCTGACACAAGAGTCCCTCAAAGGGACTGATGCCATACTTGGTGAAAAGAATTCCAGAAATTAAAGATAAGACTTTTTTCATTTAACTGTTGAGTGATGAAAATATCTCTTATATTCTTCAGCGATAACAAGGTTTACAAATTAGTTGCTGTGGTACACATGTGGGATGTCAGCTTGTCTCCATTTTCATTCAGGACAAAGTAAACATCAGATGTATTGTGTTGAAAACCCCATGTAATAATGACCATTCATTCAGGACAAAGTAAATATCAGATGTCTTGTGTTGAAAACCCTATGTAATAATGACCATTCATTCTGGACAAAGTAAACATTGGATGTCTTGTGTTGAAAACCTCATGTAATAATGACCATTCATTCCGTGACAACAAGAGTATCAGAATGCCTTTTCATTTAGGATCAACTAGGTGTTATAAAGTCTACTGCAGAAAACCCTGACTTGTTTACCACCCCCATTTGAAGACTTGTAAGACTTCAGGTAAAAAAGTAGTTTTCCATCCAAATGCATAGCACTTTCATAGCTTCTAACTTACCAAGAAAATCATTCCATGTTAATGTTCCATGTTAATACAGGATGAAGCAAAAATACAATCACCTAGTCAAAGTTCTGAATACAGAAGATTACAGTATACTGCTTCTCCTGTTAGTTCTAATATTATATGGAAAATACTGGTTCCACAATGCATTCAGCTGATAGATTCAGCTATTTACTGGCTGCACTCCACTGGTGACCTGGCAGCACATGCCAACATAATAGGATATTCTCCCTTCAATTTTCTGAACTCTGAAAATCTGGTTTGCCAAGCGGATTATTCAGGTTGCCTGCTAAATTACTGCAATTACCTCCAACACCAAGATCGTTGTAATCAAAATTATTCAACAACTTATATATATATATATATATATAGTTAGTCCTTATTTACGCAGTATTTGTAGCACACAAACAGTTCCACTAATAAAAAGCATCTCAAGTTTACATGCATGTTTATCTGAGATCAGCAAATAAAATATATTTTGAAGGATTTAATTTTATTTATGCTATCTTGTCCTTCAGCCTTCTAGCAGCTGGCCATTCAGGCCAGAAACTTATCTATATTTTATTTGGGAGGGCTGGCAATATGGACTGGCTTAGTTCATCAGATAATGAGCATCTGATGCATGTGAATCAGTGTGGCCTCTTACTGACAGCAATCACCCAGCACTCAGCTATGGAATTATATGGAAATAAATCAGGCGCAATATTAGAATCAAATGTTCATTGCTGGAGAATATATAAAATTCCATTATAATTTTTTAATAATATTTTTTTATTTATTCCATCTGGTTGCATGGCTGGGCTTTCACACTGTTAAAAATGGTTGCTGGGCATTCATGTTTAGTTGTAATGGGTTCCCATGCAATGGATTTTCCTACCCATGCATATTCATAATTAAAAACAGCAATTCATGATCAAACTTGCCTGCTATCAAGATAATGTATCTTTATGAACACAGGCATGGCATATGCATCTTAGAGACTTACTCAGTAGATTAACCAACTTTGGAAGTAGACCAAATTTGATCATTTTACTCCTCATGTCTGTGTCAAAGGAGAGATTCAGAAGGAGACGAAGAGTGATATTTAGGAGATCCTCATGGTCACAAGGAATGATGGGTGTCAGCTTCTCGATGATGTTATTTTCAGCCTGCAGAATGAAGTAAAATGTGCGTCAGCTTACAAAAATCAGATGTGATATCATAGTAAAAATACATTTGTTTTTAAATGAAATGCACAAACAAGGGTATCAAGAAAGGTGGTGTCTCATGTGTCAATTGTGCTATGTATCCACATTCATCTGACTTGTAAAGCAAAAAATCTAGACCATCTTACCATGACAGACACTTCACCAATAGTTTCATAAAGTCCAATCCCTATCATATATACCTGATTATATGCCGAGTCCAACTGCAAACAACACAGACCCTGATCTGCCATTGCATAATGTGTCAGCAGATTAGGATCTATGTTGTTTATTCAACTGATTACACATAACAATATGCACTGACCCAGACCTGCTGGTGCATTTTATGTCAGCAGATTTGGTAGCAGTCTGCAGTTGGACCTGCTTATCAGCAACTACATTCAGTAATTTAACCACCTGTGTATAGTTCACCAAACCAACACTTACAACTGGTTAATATCAACAGTTCTGATGAAACTATCAAGCAAGCATGACCCTATTTCTAACATCACTCATTCTCACACACCCTCTCCCTATATTAATACCACTGTCATGAACTGACTCGTACAGGATAGTCATTCTTTGGCATACCTTTATTTGCATTAGGACCATCTCATGGGTTATTCAGAGTGATCACAAATCCCATTATTGTATTTGTCAACAATCTGTCATAACAATAAACTCACTGGATTCACATTACTGGCCAAGCTGAACATCATCTCTTGTGCGAATCAAGTATCTACTTTTTCAAACATGTGATGGAAAAGGCAGAGTATGCTTTGACTGATGTAATGGCCGACTGATATAATGGCCTCCTATCACATTTAGTTTCCTTTTATTTATACAGCAATGTAACTTTCCACACAAATTCACTCATATGCACTAAATCTGAAATTTTCGTTAGGATGGACTTGCTTGCTTTTGCGTATCACTACAGTACAGATTTACTCAACAAAAATAACCAAAATGTGACTGACTGATGTGGAATTAGATGACATTTTACATTTCACTGTGATGTGGGTATGTGAGAAAGCTTGCCAGTAACTTCTCATGGGTTGGTGGTTCTTTCTGGGGTTTTCCCAGGTTCTTCCTCCGCCATTTATACTGGTTACCATGTATAGCCTGTTGTGTGCTGAAAAATGGCCTTAAGCCCTATAACAACATTTCACTGTGATCAATATATAGCATGCAATTTTACTAATCTGTACAGTTTTGTCAAGGTTGAACTCAACTCTTGCCATTTTCAAGTTTTGAATTACTCTGAGTTACTCTGACCATTGCTAGTGCCAGCAAAGACATGGATGGATGAGCACCAAAGATGCTGTGAAATCAGCTAAGATTTTAGCCATGATACCAGAGTTTGGATGGTCTCACTGAATGAAACAACCATAGTGTTTCAAGTGCATGAACTAGGTCCTGCATCTCCACCTCAACTGACTGATTAGTGGAGGCAAGGAGATTAATAAGTACTTGTTTCATGCCCACTGACAACAGCCTGTTCTTTGCTATGAATTCTGGTGGCATCAGCAGGACCATGGAACTTAATCTGAACTGTACGTAGTTTTGGACCACTGAATGGTCTGAACTTTTTGGTACATGCAAGGGAGGTCTCATGTGTGTCTTCAGTTACCTTAGATCTCTTACATTTTATGCATTTCGTCAACATGGTCTATTAATTTTCTGAAGACAAGAATAACCAAAGGTATTATGACTGGGTAACAAATTCGATGAAGAAACAGAATGTTATTCAGAGATAACAAATCTAAAGTGTTTACCTACACAAAAAATCAATGGCTGCTGCTAAATATGTGGATAAATATCAGCAGTGCAATTTAAATAACCCAAAAAACAGCACCAATGATACTATGATGGAGAACAAAGTAAAAAAATCTACAAATGCAAGAAATTCACATAAATATCAACAAATTTTACATTTAAATTTATTGACTGCAGCATGTAGTAAATACCTTTATAGTCAATGCTATACTGACTTTCTCGATGGATGGTCAATAATCCAAAATTTTAATTATGATTCTGTAAGCTGTCAAAGATACTGGACAAAATCTAAAACTGGTAAACAAATGAAGCCACCTAACAATGGCAAGGGGAAATATGGGGATAGGCTGCAAAAACTTTCACTCCTTCATGGATGTGAAATGTCGATGGAAAAGGCAAAAAAGTTTCATCTTTCCACAATGACTGGATTTAAGAGGTAGTGAAGCATCTTTTTAACAATAATTTGATTGGGAAATGCATTCAAAGGATTAATTATATTGCAGTTAGAATTACATCTCCGAATACTCAACGGCAAATACTGACTGATATTTACCATTTCCACTTTGTTTTCTATGAAGATGCTAAGCTTTTTCAGGAAGGACACCACAAGAATGAGGAGTTCAGGGTTGTCTCGCTCCAGTGATTGGACCAGCATCTTGACCATTCCCTTGTTCCTCATCTTCAACTCTACCTTCAGGTCCTCTGCCAGATTTAGCAAGAGGTAGAACGCCACTGAAACAAAAAAACTGGTAACATTACAGTGATATTTATCAAAAGTTTTCTTACTGCTCTAATTAATGGTTCAAGGTCTCTCACAATGGCCTTCAACCATTTGAATGAGAACCAGTACCACAGACCAAGATCTTCAATATAAAACAATTATAGAACCCATCATTTAAGTACTCAGTTTTTTCATAGTTTTACTGAATACAAATTTAAAATGTTTTAAAATTTAAAAAATTTAAATCTGTATGTGTGTGTCCCGGCTGCCAAACAAGATCTTGGTCACAAGTTTGAAACTTGCGGTGGCATCCCAAATTTTTCCTACTTTTTAAAATATTTTTATCTTCAAACTTACTTTTAAACTTGCTCATCCCAATTAGTTTTATTTTTTTAATATACTTTTTTCTTATTCCCATCCTAGGATGAACAATTAACCTAGTAAATATATATTACTCAAACTGAATTAGGTGTTGTTCATTATTTTGTAAAACTGTAAATAGCAGACATATTCTTTCTTCTACTCACTCATACCAAATGATTTTTTACCCATAATTAGTTCAGTTTTCTGTTCTAAGGTGATATGATGCAGACAGAAAAATATAACTCTACAACAGCATTGTCAATTGATCAAACTGTATTTACCATATATATTGGGACAATGATTTTATTAAGACACCATAAATTAATTTTAAATTTTTTTTTACTCTCTGTTTTGGGACACATTATTTTTTGCAGTCATAATTGTGGGACATGTTTTAAATCATTAGAAAATTACATGTCAGAAAATGCACTCAAACTTAAACTTATTTTTAAAAAAATATTAAACTGTGTACTTGAGATAAAACTCTTTAATCCACTGTAGCATCACCTCATCAACCCAACCCTTCTGCTGCATACATACAATCCATATTTTTTGTACATGGATATTTTTTAGTTCCTTCATGCAGTGAAAAATTATCATTGGAGGAACACATCTGCTTTGAAACTGCGAGGACTAAAGATATTTTAATTTGCACCAGTCATGCAAATTCTAACACTTTTAACCCCTTCTGATCGACAGCCTGTCCAAGAATGAGATCAAAGTACACTGATGTTTCATCCACATAAATGATGATATTATGTAGGTGAAATCATCTTCTCTTCTGGCCTTCATGAATTCAACTAATGATTTTAATTTCTCCTCCAAATCTTCTGGGAGATGCTGGGTCATTTATGTCTATGCATAAAGACTGTATAAAACTGTTCCATTTTTTCAATTTATTTTCAAAATTTCTGTGAATACCATTGGAAAGGAACCAAAGTTGGCTTCCCAATGTCAGCCAACTTCATATAAAAAAAAATTGGCATACATAAAAGAATCCAAATTCAGCTTCTGGGGGGTGACTTGCTTTGTAATAAAACTACCTTTGTATCTGATATCCTGTCAGTAAGTTCAAATAATGAGTTTATTGCTTGCTGCCAGTTGTGTTTATCATAACTGATACAAACAAGGATTGATGTCTGCAGGGTAAATAGCATACACAGCAATAACTTGTTTCATAATGCTTTTTGTAACCCATGCTAAAAAGATTATCATTTGCAGTCTCAGAGAAAGTATTTAACAATAATAATTTTTATTTGGATATACTGTCATGTAGCTAACCTGGATATAATACAATCTTGGTTATTTTGCACCTTACACAATGTCATGCATGAATGGCAGGTGTCTTCAAAGATTGGTTGATATTTCGCTCTCTCATTTGCGAATTTGTTGGATCCTGTTTTCAGTCTTATATTCAAATCTTCGAGTACAAACAAACAGGATTCATCTATTTTATTACAACAAGCAGTATGGGGGGAGTGTGTGTAAATTCAACCACAAATTTATTTTTCTCGAAACTTCCACAGTGCTTTTCCAAGTGGAGTTGCCACAAACTGTGGGATCGATGCAGCCATCAAACTTTTAAACGGAGTATGCACCTTCCCATTCTCTTTCATGCTCCTTGCAATGCAGTCCAAATGAACTTTGCTTAAATCATGGGATATGATAAGGCATAGCTGCCAACCCTGGGGTACAAAAATACTGACTGCTTATAACAAAAATACTGATTTTCAGGAACAAATACTGATTTTTAAAATATTAATGCATAAGTAACTTTTTACAACATCTACAACTATCTGTAAATTAGGACAGTACCTTCCTTAACTATTTAACGTCAAAGATGCATGATTTGCACTCTTGCACCTTCTGAATGGGCACCCTGTTCCATTTGGGTGCCCATTTAAAAGGTGCAAGAGTGCAACACACACTCAGGCACAGGCTGTTTATATGAGCCTTTTCCACACATTTTATTTTCTTTTTTCAATCATTATCAATTCCCAGGTACCATCTTTCATTGATGATCTGAAATCTGTGTGATTTTCTTACTGAACTGTTTTCTTTTTTTTCACCCGAGTAATCCTCTGCGATTTTACTGTCTGGAAGAGATGTGTGAAATAAATTGCCAGCAACACCAGTAACTGTAAGATGAAGGTTCATTTCTAAAAGAAATTTAATAAACCGAATTTCTATTGAATTACATCAAGGTTATCTCTGGGTTTCTTATATGTCATAAGTTTAGGCTGAGTTGCATATGATGAAGCAGCAAGATGATGTTTATTAGCTTTTCGTACTCTTGTATTTCATCGGTGCCTCCATGCCCAATAGTGAAATCACATTACACAATTTGCAAAATGTAAAGTTTTCTCCTTTACTACATGGTTTCACAAATCTAAACAAGATGGCACAATTGTCCTTCGAGTTCTGTTTTCTTGTCTTTCCTGGAGAAAATTCTGAATATTCTGCTTTCTTATTCAACATGATTAGAAGTTGAATATTACGAAGATGAGATACGGTGATAGCGGTAACTGTTTGCGAAATCCAATATGGCGGATAAAGACAGGCATGGTAGCCTCGATTTCAAATGAACCAATCATATTGTAGAACTGTTTTCCTATCTACATGCGATACATTCAGGTCCAAAATATGGGACAAATATGGAAAAAACAGGACACTTGGCAGCTATGATAATTTGTTAGTCCCTATGGAAACTGGGTTTGCTATCCTGTTTTGTCTTGAGCAGCTTGATGATTTTTTCTGCAGTGGCTGCAGAAGATTAAATCAATTGCCAAGACTTGTTCTAGCCATGGATACTTATTAATCCATGATGAATGAAACCTTCTTGCATGTTTAGCAGCATCACACTAATTATTTTTCTGTAAGATGGGTTCATTAGAGCTAGAAACCTTGTCAAGTTTCCTTTTCTTGCTTAAATAAGAAATCACACTCATTTCATCAACTACACCAAGAATAATGAAAGCTAGACTCTTTCTAATGATTAATTTATACTTGAAACTGAACGATTTGTGAACACTGATTTTATCAATATACTTCAAAATTATCATCTAGTCACCTTGAAATCAATGACATGCATCAAAATATTTGACAAGCTGAACTCTGAGATTAAGAACACTTAATTTTATCTATTTAATTTTCTGCCAAGCAGTGTTTACTTATCGGTCTACTGTTAAATGCCACATAAACAAGAGATCATAAACACAGTGTACAGGTGTTACATTTTTGGTTCATTGATCATGCTTTAAATGAATCCTGGATGTTAAATGTTATTGCCAAGTACCTTTTATTTCCAAACACACCTGTCAATGAAATCTCAAAAATTATATTATTAACAATTAACGCCTTACTCGCCTAAAGATGGCAACATGCATCAAACAATTTTTACACTTGGCCAGCTAAGAAAATGTCCAATGCTAGGCTAAGGACCTGAACATCGGCTAATCCCGTATACGTAAAAATACTACAATTAAATGTCGCTGATACGTTAAAAAAGCAATATTTATTCCTTATTTGTCAAAACTGGCTTCAATTAGTAACAGAACAGCCCAAAAACCCAACTCAGTTTTTTTGGCACTGCCTGTGTGCAAGTTTCTTGGAAATTTGAGCTTGCCCAAGTTGAATTTGAGCTTGTCCCGGGAGTCAGGCAATTTGATATGTAAATCACAGTACACACACATATCTATATATATATATATATATATATATATATATATATATATATATATTCATTCTGTCCATATATCATAAGAATCAATCAGTAAAAAATTAAAAGCGAAGAAAAAAAATAGTAATATTTACTTGCACAAGAAATAAAATGCTGCTATAGACTTCGGTTAAGTAAACAATGATTATTTACAAGAGACCTATAAAGAGACTGACATAGAGATTACATAACACTCTTTACTTTGGCAAGCAGACAACACAAAGATTAGAATTAGGTTGACATACAGCTGACACATTTCTTACCCCGTAAAAGCTGCTCTTGTTTCTTGACAAGGCCTTCAAACTTTTTCAAGCTCTTCTCATTCTCATCCTTCAGTTTTTTGTTGTCCTTGTCTGCCTCTGGTGCAATGTGGTTAAGGACAAATACAGTGTGTGACATAACTAAATGTGTTCAGCGTGGTTAAGGATAGTGTGTTGTATAACTAATATCTTTGCCAGAATGGGATCCACATCAATGAAGAGCAAGCCAAGACCTCAATTCATAGGCCAACGAGCATTTAATGTCTACGAAATAGATACATTATTGCACTGTAGATTTTAGCATGGGCAATCCTCATCAGTTTCCTCTGTAAAACATGAACATCAAATTGCTGTCTTCCACATTCATTTCCTTCACCTGCAGTCACCCGCTCCCAGTTGTTTCAAGTTATATTGGAGCATTTCAAGCTGGTGCATTTGCAACAAGTATCAACATTATTAAGAAGACAGTTTTATCCTCCACACTGTCAGTATTCTGCTGGAATAAATCAGTTATCCACTTCATGAAACAACCTATAACACTCATAAGTACTAAAAATGGCTTGTTCTTGCTGTTGTTAGAGGGTTTAATGCCATTTTTTAGCACAAGATAGGCTATACACAGCAGCCAATATAAATGGTCGAGGAAGAACCCGGGAAAGCCCCGGAAAGAACCACTGACCAACGAGAAGCTACCTGCAAGCCTTCTCACATATCCACATTAGCCGAGCCCGAGACTCGAACCCATGCAGACAGAGGTGAGATGGCAGTGTTCTGTAACGGTGAGTGCTTTAGACCACTCGGCCACTCAAAATGGCTTGTTGTTATCTGGTAGTTTGTATCTTAAAGTCCTCTACGTTCATGTTTCATTTAAAAGCTATACATGAACTTGTAGCAGTGCCTATCTGCATGAGTGAATGGTGACCCTTGTGACAGCAGATCAGGGTCTTTGTTGTTTGTTCTAATGATTACTCCTAACATACAGCATATACCCAGAGCTGTTGGTGCATTATGTGATGGTAAATCATAGTCTGATGAGTTCATAGTTGGATCTAGCTTAAAAGTTTGTATATATGATTCCTTTGGCTTTACTTTTGTTACTGAATACTGTTTTCAAACATCTGTCAGTTAAGTATGGTCATTAAGATGCAACTGTTCAGCATGATATTAATACCAGGCTTGTGGATTGTTTGATACCTCCTTCCATTTCATAATTATACTTCTACATCAAAACAAAAGGATAAATTAGAAAACTGAAAATGGATAAATTTTCTCACTTGCTTTTGGACCCTACTTTATAAATGAGTATATATGTTAAATGTTACATCTGGTATATAACACAGGTTTACAAATAGCTGTTGTAAAAAAAACCCAACCAAAATGCCTAAGACTTGAAAGTAAAGTTATTTAGAAACAAAATACAGTTAAAATCCAAAAATATTTGTCAACAGATATCTTTCAGTTAAAACACATCTCTCACCTGCACCACTAAACATTTGTATTCCTTAATAGTCAGAATGATAAAATAATATTGTATGTTAATTATAGTTAAAAAAATACCACACACATATGCAATGCAGGAACATCTGCTGCATATATTTAGAATTGCTAAGACTGTAAATTCACTTACTTGCATGGCATAAAGTTTTTGTGGATTTTGTTGTTGCTTTAACCAGCAAAATGTTACGATCCAACAAAATATTACCCCAGGGTCCATGCTAGCGGGCAATATATCCAAAATCTAGCCATCTTTGTCTTGATCATTCTGCCTACAAACACCCAAAAAGGGGAGCATACTTTGCCTTGCCTTGATTTCATGCCACTCCCATGAATACCACACATTATTAATGAAAAAGAAATGTTAACTTTTGTGTTAATTTCCCTTTCAAAGAGAAAGGTGGCAAGTTATAAAAAGAAATGTAGTCAAATTTTGGAGCTAATTTTGATGATAAGTGCCAGAAATAATATCTATCAAATACCCACATATGACCCTTGCAAAAAAAAAGAAAAAAACTTTAATTATGTAGCTCAATCATACGCAAATTATGATTTGGACATATCCATTTCCATAATAAAAACAATCATTTTATTGAATATTTCACCAAATAAATATATCAAAAGTTGCCAGTTTTTTTATTGTAACCTATTCACAGAGTTGTCATTATCATGATACACAAAAACTGTGATGATGAAAAAAATGAAAAGCTAAATATTTTTATGATATTTTAAAAGCATTTTGTCAGTATTTTAATTATCTGACATGAAAGTATGTAAACACACAATTTTAAAAAAGTGACTATTGTTAACACTATAAATTTTGCTCTTTATACACACAACTCTTCTCTTAATGTTTGCCATATCTGCCCCATTCTGACTGGAGAGAATTCATTGTGCCCTATTCTGACTAGAGGGAAATCATTGTGGACTATTCTGACTGGAGGAAATTCAATGTGCCCTTTTCTGAATGGAGGAAAGTCAATGTGCCCTATTCTGACTGGAGGGAAGTCATGCACTATTCTGACTGGACAGAAGTCATTTTGCCTTATTCTGACTGGAGAGAAGTCATTTTGCCCTATTCTGACTGGAGGGAAGTCACTGTACCCTATTCCAAATGGAGGGAATTCAATAAGCCCTATTCTGACTGCAGGGAGTTCACTGTGCCCTATTTTGACTGGAGGGAAGTCATTTTGCCCTATTCTGACTGGCATTAAGTCATTGTGCCCTATTATAACTGGAGGGAATTCATGGTGCCCTATTCTGACTGAAGGGAAGTCATTGTGTCCTATTCTGACTGGAGGGAATTTGATGTACCCTATTTTGACAGGAGGGAAGTATTTGTGCCCTATTCTGACTGGAGGGAAGTCATTGTGCCTTATTCTAACTGGACAAAAGTCATTTTGCCCTATTCTGACTGGAGAGAAGTCATTTTGCCCTATTCTGACTGAAGGGAATTCATTGTGCCATATTCTGACTGGAGGGAAGTAATTTTGCTCTGTTCTGACTGGAGGGAAGTTATTTTGCCCTATTCTTACTGGAGGGAAGCCAATTTGCCCTATTTTGACTGGAGGGAAGTCATTTTTTTCCCTATTCTGACTGGAGGGAAGTCATTTTGCCCAAATATCTGAGTTCAGTATATAACTGCTTAACATGAAAAAAGTACTTTCTTACCCAGTAGAGGCATATCCACAAATTCAGTTAACACAAAAATTTCAATTTCAAACAGAGTCAATACCCTAAAATACAAAAGAATGTTGTCTTGTTAGTCATGTACTAGCTTGCAAGTCAAGTTCAGCTGCAAACTGCACAAACCCAGATCTGGGTGTGTCAAGTTTCTTAGGAGTATATAGTAGAACAAACAGCACTGACCCTGATCTGTCAAAGCAACATGTGATGGCAGATTGGGGTCAATGTTGTTTAAAGCTGGACTTGATTTATAACTGAGCATATACAGAGAAAATTTATGAGAGATATTACAGCATGAAAAGGATATCTGCTTTTTTCTTGGATTCCAGTTCTTCTTTCCATAAGCCATACTTCTTGAGTTCATGTTCAACCACTGTCATACACAAAGCTCCAATCTTGAAATGCAAAATTACACCATGAAACTGGGTAAAACTTGAGAAGCAGAAGAAAATGTAGATAATGTTTGTTGCCAGCTCTGTACTTTTCTTCCAGTCTTCTCTCAGCACCCGAGATAAAGCTCCCACTAAAGTTTCTACAATAAAAAATAAGAACAATTGAAATTAAAAATATTAAAACTGAACAGAACACAATCAGAATCTATTCATACATGGAGAGAAAATTTCTTGTTATTCACAAAAAGATGCAAGAAAAGCATATACTAACAGGTGCAATCAAATACCATACATACTCACTTATATCAGGTCCAACTGCAATCTGCATAGATCCAAATCTGCTGTAACATAAAGCCCCCCCCCCCCCTCTCCAAGTAGATCTGGGCCTATGCAGTTTGTTAGAAGGAAGCAGCAGATTGGTTTGATTTATGGGGTTCAACACCATTTTTCAGCACGTGATATTTGTTGGTGGAAGAGCTCAGGAAGACCTTGGGATGAACCATCAACCCATGGGAATGGACTGGTAAGCTTTCTCACATAATCACGATGGCTGATTAGTGACGTGAACTCGTGCAAACAGATGTGAGATGTGTGAGTGATCTGTGAAAGTGCCTTTGACCTCTAGGCCAGCTGGGACCCTGAATAATCATTAGAACAAATAATACAGACCCCGATTGGTTAGTGCATTATGTGTCAGCAGATCAGTCTTTGTTGTTTGCATTTGGACCTGACTTATAAACAAGTAGAGACAGTACTACAATATTTTTTAAACAGCCATCAAGTTGTACCTATTTTCAAACTGTTCTTTTAAAGGCTTTGAGAAGTCAAAAAGGTTTTAACAGGCTTCTAAAGATTTCCAAGGGTTTCAGGAAATAACCCACTGAATATTGCTGCATGCAAAATTACAATGTCTTCCACAGGCAATAAGATAATTTCATTTTCTGGTCAGAATCTTCTGTCAGGTTAGAAAGCTGCTATGCACGATGATTGAGAGCTACTTGCCATTCTGAAATAACTCCTCAAGGTTGTCTGGATTTCTTGAAAGCTGCAAAATAAATGCAGACCCTCGTATTTTCTCTGGAACATCTTCATACAGCAGTTCCAGATATTCATCAATATCATTGATGTTAGCCACCTCATCAATTTCTGTCGGATCATAGGTCGGAACTTCAGGTTTTTCTTGTAGCTGAGTTTTGCCTGAAGCTACAATAAGAAAAAGAGCCACATTGTATAGCATAATATAAATCAATTTTTTTTTTACTACAACAGCATATCATCCAGGATCCAATACAAGAGATGCAACAGTAAAAATAATTAAGGTCCAGAATGCACAAAAATATATAATATATGCTCAAAAGCTTCCTCAAATGTCATCACTGTGTAGCTTGATATTATATGGATTACAAGAATGTCACAATTAAAGCAATATTTTTTTGCAGAATAAGAAATAATTTTGATGTCTGAAAAATTACAAAGCATGTTACATTAGAGAATGAGCTATAATACAATTTTTAGTGATTCCTATCAATGATCATCCAACTTCACCTCTCCCTCAATAACTCACAAACAATGTGGTGCCAAAACACTGACCACAGTATAAGCATGGATACAAGTTACCAAGGGACTTCTCAAAATTTAAGAAGGGGATGTCATCCTTCCAGAACTGAAAAGCAAGAAAATTGATGTTAAGAGGCTGATCCCCTTTCTCCCATAGTACCAAAGTCTGGCAACAGGTGGACACCCCAACCATAGGTACTGGCATTAGTACATAATGTCATTTCTGCTGTGGGCTTTTACAAAGGAATCCATGTCATGCACCAACCTCAGTTGTGCCAAAGACACAGGAATGATTGCACCTTGTGCATGATCACGACTCTTTGATCAAGGGGACTTGAAAACGGGCTCCAGTAGGCCATCAGTGACATCAATAAGGGGCTCATAAAAGATGACCAAGCAGGATCAAGTTCATTGCTGCAATGAATAATCTGAGGAGTTGCAAGAACTCTCTCAAGGAAATCCATGTCATGCTAGAAATGGACTAGTCAAGTTCAATGATCTGCACTACGGCAACGTAAGGGAGTCATATCAGACAGATTGGTGAGAAACTCTATATCCAAAATATTGGGATGGATTAAAGATCAGACTCTTGCCAGTTCATGAGAAAACCTAGATGATCCAAAAGTGATAGATCATTTCTGCTTTTGAACAGAATAAAACTTACCATATTTATCTTGATGATGTTGTCCCAGTAACCTGTAGATAAAGTCAAATGGAACTGGGTGATGACACGATTAATGATTTGGGTGAAAACCCAGGGGCTGATGTTTAGATTACAGGATTGATCTTGAAACTGATAAACCATGGTGAGGTAAGCAAAATGGTGAAATTGCTGTTACACGGGGTGGTTGTTGTTGTTGTTGTAGGGTTTAATGCCATTATTCAGCACATGATAGGCTATACATGGCAGCCTGAGACTTGAACCAACACAGACAGAGGTGAGATGGCAGTGATCCGGAACAGTGATCGCTTTAGACCACTCGGCCACTCGGGGCACTGTGACATGGGGTGGATAGGAACATGAAAATATGCATGTCAGATTGAGAATGTTTGCACCCTTGTCCCTTCTGCTGAAGAGGTGCACAGATTATGCCATCTCCACCTTGAATTTTGCTGGCAGAATATATTGGTGACCCTGGTTGATTGGTCTCAACCTGCTGTTAATTTTCAGATAAGAAAAAACCTGGAATAAAAACCTGAGATTGTGGTTACAGAAATGCATCCTTCTCCTGATCTGATGGTACGTCTGTGAAAACGGGACAGGAGGAAAGATGAGGGAATTGCATAAAGGAAATCTGAATCCCTTCTGAAATCATCTGCCTCACACTTTCATTCTGGGATGAACCAATGAGACTGGAATTGCAGGAGATAGGCACTGACCAGTAGACTGCAGGTCAACATTCAGAGTTAGGATGGTTGGAGGCAGAGAATGACTACCTCCTAAACTGGTTAGGTTCATGCCTCCAAGCATTAGAATGGGGTCTGAACTGAACGTGATGGAAAGGATCCCTTGTCCCTGGCCCATCTATTGTCCCTCCACTGTTGTAGGGATGGACTGGCCCTAAATGACCGTGCTAACTGATCACAGATGACACAATGCTGTCATCTCTAAAGGAGCCACTTAAACTTTCCAGTGGATAAGCTGTGGACATGTGGGTTCACAGGTCTGCTAGATGAATGTGTCACACTGGATTGCTGACTCCTTTGCTGGAAGTATGGTCAGCATGGCTACCAGCTGTGCTGAAGGCAGCCCAGCCATCACCGGTCCTGGCTACTTTGACAGCATGGCTGGACATACAAATTCTTCACAAAAATATCCATCATAATATGGATATGCTGCACAAGACATGGTGAGATGTGTGTGTGTGTGTGTGTAATTTAGATTTTTAACGTAGCTTTAACAATTTTGCAGTCATATCGCAATGATGTCTGCAGTGTGGCAGTTTAAAGTGACGTCTAGCACTGGGGCATCATGCTGCAGACATGTAGCATGATGTCCCACCCAGTCACATTATCCTGAAACCAGGCTGAACAGTCCTAACACTAACCTCTTAATGTTGAGCGCCAAGCGAGGCAACTGTTAGTACCATTTTCAGAAGTCTTTGGTATGACTTGGCTAGGGTTCTAACCCATGACCTCTCGCATCCAGGGTGGACGCTCTAACCACTAGGCCACTGGAGCGGTCCATAGTGAGATGGATCTGTCACTAAGAATTAAACAGTTGCATGGAGGCAGAGCCGTAATCCTAGCAAGGTGGACAGATCTATCAATAAGATTCCCAAAAGGGATGGCCAGACAGCCAGGACAGCAAAACTGTACTGAAAGATGGATCCAATGGATCCAGTGAAAACCCCATGCACATGGACAAACAGGCTTAAAGGCCATGTTCAGACATGCAGGAGGATTTGCACCAACTTGACTGCCTAAATTTGGGGGAGAAGGCAATTCTCCACACTGAATAAAAAAAAACCTGTAGAAGCAAGAGAGAGAAACAAGAGTATAATTTGGCCTGAATTTAACAATTAAATTTTCAACTCCTGAACCAGACAATGCATCTGTTCAAAGGTGGTAGATTGAAAAACCTAAACATTTTGTTCCCCACCCCCATTAAACTGAGAAAACATAAGCTGATTGTTGTAAACGTCAGACTTGTTTGGGGGATGTGGCAGCAATGTCTGCTACAGATGTAAACATATGATGTCAGCATTGTCTTTGTGTGTGTGTGAGTGTGTGATTTAGATTTTTAACGTAGCTTTAACAATTTTTCAGTCATATCGCTACAATGTCTGCAGTGTGACAGTTTATAGTGATGTCTAGCACTGGGGCATCATACCGCAGACATGTTGCATGATGTCCCACCCAGTCACATTATCCTGACACCAGGCCGACCAGTCCTAACACTAACCTCTTAATGCTGAACGTCAAGTGAGGCAGCTGTTAGTACCATTTTTGCAAGTCTTTGGTATGACTCGGCCGGGGTTCGAACTCGCGACCTCCCGCATCCGAGGCGGATGCTCTAACCACTAGGCCACCAGAGCGGTCCATTATCTTTTGCATTGTCTTTGAGAGATCTGCCTCTCTTGTCTTTCCCTTTGGCTGCTTTTGTGTGTGTGTGTGTGATTTGGATGTTTAACGTAGCTTTAAAAAAGTTTCAGTCATATCACTATGATATCTGCAGTGTGGCAGTTTATAGTGATGTCTATCAATGGGGCATCATGCTGCAGACACGTAACATGATGTCCCACCCAGTCGCATTATCCTGACACCAGGTTGACCAGTCCTAACACTAACCTCTTAATGCTGAGCACCTAACAACAAAGGCAGCTGTTAGTACCATTTTTATAAGTTTTTGGTATGATTCGGCCAGGGTTTCAAACCCATGACCTTGTGCATCCGAGGCTAATGCTGTAACCACTAGACCACAGGAGCTGTGGTTTTTTGTAATACTGCACTGCAAACTTCTTCAGACCACATAGTGCACATGCTGGAGGGAAGAGATAAACATGCTAAACAGGACTTGTGCTCATGCATATCTTCCCTATCCTTACATTTCTTACTGTCTTTTTCTGGTCAACATGTTTTCACTCAAATGACACAAGAAAAAAGCATAAATTACAACTCAGTGTGTTTAGGAGTCACTAACAGAACACCTTTTACAAATGGAGTAAGCAAACAGCGTACTAACATATGAATGATGTGTGTTCAATGATAGCTTGATGAATAATGTTCTAAACAAAGAAAGTCCAAGAATGTGACAAATTTACAAAAGAATTGGAAAAATGTAAAAACGAAAAAAAAATGAGTATAGAAGAATACATATTACACATTAAATCCAAATTCCTGGATGAATGATAACTTCTGGCACTGATATTGGAATGGACTTACAAGATGTATCACATACAAACATTTCTCTGTAACTTTAATGCATTGTTTGCATAAAATAAGCAAAAATCCTACTTATTCATTGATGTCAACATCTATCTACCTTTGCTAGGTCCAGTTTCTTTCCTGTTCTGAAGATAGTATAGGAGTTGTTCTACTTCTGGCAGTTTGCTTGGGTGTATCAGTTTACACTTGTCTATGATCTCTTTAGCCAGGGCTGACAGGTCACTGTTGGCATTTAAGCTCTTCACTCGAATTCTGGAAATACATGTTTATTATTATATCTGTTACTCACAAATTTAAAGACTTCTATTTAAATCATGTGACGTATAAAAATTAGACAGATGTGATAAATTTAAATTCATATCTCCATTGGATAGAGGATATAACCCAGGCCATTAAAGCATGATGACTCAGCATGCCAGATAACTGTGTTCCAACATGCCTTGATGTTGCCACCATGTCCTAATTTCTCACCTCCATGCCCCAAACTTACCAAAATAATAATGAAATAGCAACAATTTCAAAGACTGAGATAAATCATTGTTATCTTTTTTAAAACAAAATTTAAAATTTTTTCACTGCAAAGGCCATGCTAAAGATTTCAGATGATGAGACTTTTCTTTCATGTAAGGGTAAAGATGTAGAATAAAGGAAAAAAGACAGAAGCATTTTGTAATGGCACAATACAATTGTTAAAAACTGGCATTTACTGCTATGCAAGTTAAGTAGTGTATGTATGTATGTGATTTGGATTTTTAATGTAGCTTTAACAATTTTTCAGTCATGCTGCTACGATGTCTGCAGTGTGGAAGTTTTATAGTAATGTCTAGCACTGGGGTATCTTGTCACAGACATATAGCATCATGTCCCACCCAGTCACATCATCCAGACACCATGCCAACCAGTCCTAGTTCTAACCTATTAATGTTGAGCACCAAGCGAGGCAGCTGCTAGTACCATTTTTGTAAGTCTAGCAGGACATGGCTGGGGTTCGAACCTGTGACCTCCCGCATCTGAGACAGACGCTCTAACCACTTAAGTTAAATATTATCAAAGTACACAAAACACATGTCAAACTTATAACATTAAAATCTTTGTATCATCTGTATGAAAAAAAAATTAACAGTTGAGACAAACCATAAAATTATATCATTCTTTGTGTAAATAGATAACTAATACCTGTCAAAGGCAAAACATAATATACCACTATATTATTTTCAGATGTAATTTTGGATGACATCTCTTTAAACATTTCAGTCTCAAATTTCTTTAACAATATAGGTTTGGAGAAGGAAACTACACTCAGTTTCACCAATGCATGGCTGGCAGCAAAATCTCAACATATTGTGTACTTGAGGACTGAAAAAGCTGCCAAATTAGTACAAGTAGATTTTACTACCCATGTCAGACTCTACTGCTTATGCCCGAAAGCATTTTATAATCAAAATCAAAACAGTATTCACTATATGTCATTTGGAAAAAATATCAACAGGTTCCACTGGGGCATATGCAAATTTGTGGCAAGCTTTTCTGGCTTCCTGAGGTGAGATTTCATGAATGAGGGTAGCCAGTGTACTGAAATCACTTCCATAGCATAACCCCAATACTGACAGAACTTGCAGGATTAATTCATCAATTAATACAAACTTGTATTTTCAAAACCTCAACCTGTGAGATCAGGCATAAAATTCTTTGCAATTCTGACTTAAATATTTGAGATTTGTTGTCTAAAATATATACTGTACTTGCAAGAACTGTAAATACATATCATATTAAAACAGTCTTTTCTCCTGGTGACCAAAATTAAACATAATATAATCTTCACTGATCTTACAATATATAAAAATAATACTAAAAAATTCACTGTTCTTGTTATTCTATTCTGTATTTCAGATTCACATTTTAATATGACATTATCAAGAACACTGAGGTTTGTAGTAGCAATGAAATCGGCTCACGAAAAGTATTTTCTATGATAATAAATTTCTATAATTCACAATTCACAAACAGCATGAGACTGAAAGAAAATGAACAAAATGCCCTGGTCCTAAGAAACTCACATGAATGAAACTATTATGGAAATAGTCTGCAAATGACATGATGTACATGTATGGTCTGGAAACCATCATCCAGGGCTTGACTAGTAGGCCAAATCAACTTCCTTTTTGCAATTATTCCCCTTATCTGCTGGTCAGTGAAGCATAACAGATCAGTTTACATGCTATGAAAACACTTCTAGCACATGCATACCGAGTTGTACCTTATATTGATCTTTTACCATAATACAATGTAACATAAAACTTAATACTCATTATGTTTTTTAAGGACATGTAATTATCTTGAAATCAAACAAACACTGCATGGGTGAGAAAGTGTCTAAAATGTGGTATAAGCTATCTCAGATATGCCAAATTATCTGTAAAATAATTCAAATTGTAAAATAATCTTGAAAAATGAATCGGATTGCCTTCATCCCATTATCTATGAAGAAATCATGCCAAGAACTTCTTCTGTGGCATAAATGTACCTGCCAACTTCCTGGTGGGTTTCACACTTCCAAATAGGGTCAGAATGGAGCTCACTGCACACAGTTTTAGTTGTACAAATTATTAGATCTATGATTATTAAATCTGTGAATAACAAATAACATATATACTCACTTACAAGTTGAGTCAAACAACAAACATAAACATAGACCCTGAACCGCTGTTGTACAATGTGCTCACAGATCAGTCAATGCTATTTGTTCTGCTCATTACTCCTAACAAACTGCATTCAGCCACATCTGCTGATGCACATTATGCAATGACAGATGTGCATCTGTGCAGTATGCAATTGGACTGACTTATAAGTGAATACTTATAGTACATATGACTAAAATAAGGACAAAATATGTCTGTTGAAAAACTAATCAGATTATCTACTAATCCATACAAACTTGCACACCAACTTTCATTTGTCTAACCCTGTGATTTTTCAAAATTTTGATCGAAAAGATTTTGTTAAAAAAATTCAAAAACATTTTTAAAAATGTGATTTCCCAAAAACTTATTAAAAAATGTATGCAATGGCCTAAAGATCTAATCAGGTCAGATACATATGACTACAAATATGCAAGTCAAATTTCACTTGCCTACCTCATGTATTCTGTACCTAATTCTGCTAATAAGGTTGTCAAATAAGTTAAAGTTTAAAAAGGTAAATACAGTGGGACCCCGCTATAGCACGCTCCGTTATAACACGAATTTGGATATAACACAGTCATGGCATGGCTCCCGAAATTTCATTTACCTTATTACCTTGTAAAAAA
>JAECUM010093049.1:0-26300 GCA_016617855.1 Megalonaias nervosa | reverse complement strand
CACCGATATTGATGAGGCTCCATCTGTAGATGACCTAGATGGATTTATTAATAATTTAGTGGTGTACGATGACGTTATGTTGGACAGACAAACACATGTACCTAGAATATTTTCTCGCGGTAGACACAAGAATACAGATGTTATATACGTCACTCAGCGATATACACAAATACCTAAAGTGATCAGAGACAACTGCAATATTTTGGTAATGTTTAATGGAGTAGATAATTATACTCAACAGAATATGTATTATACTTGGTGTTCAGGGGATATGGATATGATGAAGTTCAAAAACTTTTCTGCTCAAGCACAAGCTGTTCCGTTTGGATTTGTTACAATAAATTTACATGATCCAAGATCCAGATATCGTATAGGTCTAGATAAAATCTTTGGTTAATTACAGCAGCAGGCAGGGTGACCGACAAAAATTAAGTGAACCGCTGAGCAAACTAAACACATTAACAAAAAATCAAAAATAAAATAACAAAAAAATGAGCTAAACCAAACGATTTATTATTCGTTTTTCAAACTATACGGTAATAATAAAAGTTAGGAGGTTCGGTTTAGAGTTATTGACCTTATTTTTCAGCCTCTGTAGGAACCTTTATTTTTGTAAAATAAGGTCTGTACAAAGTTGTAGGGTTCACCCTGCGTAAATGGAAAACAGAGTGTCAAATGAAGAGCAGCAGGACTGGTGAATGACAACATGTTTTATCACATTTATGTAAGAGAATGATGTCTGTCAGATATAGCTGAGACAAAACTATATAGCTGAGCATGATTCGAACAAGTGGTCTGTTCAACATGTCTGAGACAAATTTTATAGTTGAGACATAATTTTGTCTTAATTAGGCGATCGTTAGGACAAAAAGCATAAGTTGTTGGGTTCACCAGCCCTGCTGCTACTGTGCATTAAATAGTTCAAACGTTGTAACATCGTAACAATTACATACATTTGTTTTATTGATGTTAGATTCAAGACGACATCACTAAATGTCAGAACTTACATACGTTCATTACAATGATAAGGTTACTATTGTCTAAAAATAGAATATATTATACGTGTAAACAAAACATATCCTTGTGGAGTTGCACAAATTATTGCTTTTCTTATTCTTTTCCTCCGCAGACGTATTATTGCAAACATGTTGAAGAATACTCTGGCTTTGATGTTCATAACAATAGCTATCGGTGAGTAGTAGTTTTTCAAATATATTTGGAAAACACACACGACAATGGTAAATAGAAGTGTTCTACAGAATATATTATCTTTGTCTTGTACATGCCCAGTTATATCCAGTCGTAAATAACTGAATAGTATATATTAATTTTAGGATGAATTGAATTTAAAATTTATTGAATATCAAGTCAATTATGTTGACGTCTTTGATAAGTTATGACATGATTATTTTAGATCTATGTTTAAAGGAACTAATTCAGTGACCTATGGCACCCCACTACCCACTGCATCTATAACTGAAAATGAAGAAGCTATACAATCAACATATGCACCATTAATCCCGTCCTCTGAGGCAGAATCAACAGTGGCATCACCATCCGTAACAATTGATGTTGATGGAGATTACAATTCTGATGAAGACGATGAGGTAGAGGCAGTGCAGGCAACATATGCACTAATGAACCCGTCATCTGAGATAGCATCAACAGTGGAACCACCATCTGTAACAGCAGATGTTGATGGAGATACCGCTTCGGATGGTAATGAAGCTGTAGAAGCAGTGCAGGCAACATATACACCATTGAGTCCGTCATCTGAGGGAGTATCAACGGTCGCATCACCAGCCTAACAATTGATGTTAACAGAGTTAGCGAATTACATGCAATGGAAGAAATTTAGGAAATGCAAGCAAGAAATGTACCAGTGTCCCCATCCTGTGACGAGGAGTAGATGGATGCAACAGCTGCACACAATATTGATTCGAATACATTCATATGTTTTATTTATCCTTACTGTTGCTATTATATAACTCTTGTATTAAAAGAAATATATCTATGTAATTTGTACCGTAATGATCATTTTAGGAGCAGCAATTAATCTGCACGAAACATCTATCTATCTATGTACCTATCTATCTATCTATCTATATATCTATCCCTACCATTTCAATATTGCTTCTTTGATCACAGCTGGTGCAACTTCAAAACATAACTGAACTGTATAGCACGTATAAGGGTAATAATTCCAGCGTTAAACAGGTTTTTCAGGGCGAAATAAAAGAAAAAAGTTTATTACAAGAAAACATACACACATCCACGAAACGTCTTCATCGACGATTTTCCTCACGATCATGCAAATTTTCACTAGCGAGAACAAAATTAAAGAAATCAAACAAACAATCTCCCTGGATCGCATAACGCAATTATCTATCTATCTATCTATCTACCTGTGTCTATATTGAAATATAGAACAGAACTCAGATATAAAGCTTTTTCAAAGGCCCAAGCTTACAGATATTAATGATATGAAATTTATTTGTATGATGTTTATGATTTGGAATTATTACTTCTCAAGGAGAATTTTCATCCTTAACCACAAGTCCAAAAGTAATAAGGAAAATAATATCACCAAGCATTAACACGTTATAGCAAATCAGTTTACAAATGCACCACCACCCACAACACATGTACACAAGTGAGCGTGGTACGATCTAACTAATGGTAGAAAGCAAAATTTGCGTAACAATATGTATCCTAGTGAAAGAGTTCAAAATTATGTTCCCATAGAGTAGCGTTTATGGCTCTTACTGATTCCCTAAGGCTCAGTTGTAAAGGCGAAAAACATTTTGTACTGGAAGCCGTATATCATTACATTAGTAAGGTTCAATAGTGACCTTAAAATCCTACGATGTTGTTAGTTTAATGGTAGTAACTTTTGTTTTCAGTCCAAATAGCAATATTTTTGACACTTCAATGTCTTAACCTGGCAATAGGGCCCACTTGTTTTGAAAGAATAACTAATTTACTAATTTGGGGCTTCTAATTCGTTGTTTGTAGGAAACATTCATTGCATAGAAAAATGTGACAGGATTCAAGATTTGTCATAAATGTGATTGAAAACAAATACATTTAACACAGTTGATGTGTCTGAATGCTAATTATAGGCCATGCCATTTTAGTAAAGGAAGGCGTAGGAAGCATGATACAAAACGGGTATGCAATAACAAGGATTGCTCATAGTGTTACATTTATCATGTCCCTCCATTAGAACATCTTAAATCGTAGCAGGCACGAGAACATGAAACTTTGTTAAAAAATACTATATCGACGTTAAACTGGAAGAACCTGTCAATAAAACTAATATAACACAAGAAATGCAAATACAAGCGTCATCGATAAAGTTACAGTTTCGCTACTTCTTCCGAAGTGACATCATCTCGTAAAGAACATAAAGGTGAAGGATGGCCAAAACAGACGCACGAAGACGCTGGTTAATGTCTATAAATAATTTCTAAAATAAGTTGAAGAATTTACAGAAAGTGTTTGTATCACTCAATTTAATCTTTTGTTACGATGAGTGTATCAGTTTATCGAGCAGTAATATTTCGAATATTCATAGCTTTGATATTAAAAACAAAACGTTCCCAATCAACGAAGCCTTTCGTACATTAGATAAATATTTGGCAGAGAACACAGGTCTTGAAGATGTTCATAGTTTCAGTAACTGCTCGGAAAGCGACACTGCCTTATGCTATAGATGGCAGTCTCCTCAGGAAAACACTCTGAGTGATAGAGTAGTTAAGAATACAGTACGTATTTTATAAATATTGAAAACATGAGTCTCTAATTATGTAAGATACAATTTTGATATCAAATATCGTATGACTTCGTATCCGACGGGTACTTCAATAAATTGTCTCAGTCTGTTGCGCAATCGAGTCAACGACCTATATTGTATACGTGGCCTTTTACAGATGTCCCTTTGGAGTTAGTTATCAATTAAATTCCAAATGATCACAAATCGAAACGTATAGAGTATTCTGAATGAAAGTGATGTGTCAGCAGCGTTGAAAGTGCTAATTCGAAACTGGTCATGATATATAAATATGATATGATCCTGAATGTCACAGAATAAATCGCAATAATTCCCTAATGGTGATTTAGTTCTTAAGTCAAGAAGCACCTTGTAGTTTCAATGATTACCTTAAATACAGAAATCTTCAACCTCATTTCCAACATATTCTAAGTTGTAAACAAGGTCAGGGCTCTGAAATAAAAACATGACAAAGATTAAGTGGACCAGGAATTTACAACAGGAAAATTAATGTCCTGATCTCGATTCCAAGTAACATGTTTGCAAAATTTATCTTAACGTTTAGTTTAACTCATGGACACAAGTTCTCTTGTAATATGTTGTTAGAACGGTGAAATTGATATATGACATAAGTAGGACTTTAAAGACTTATCTTGATCTCAATATTGATAAATGTTTTCGTTTACAGTGTTACAACATTTTGCCGAGCGAAATGCGAAATGCACATATCATCTACTGACTCCCATCGTACTGAAGTTTCCATGTACACGCGTTATGGAGAGAGAGATGGGGAAAGGATGGAGGGAGTGTGACAGCAAATGAGAGATGGTTTGAGAGATCTTTAACTGTTCATCTAAACTTGGCAGTATTATGTACAAAGCCGTCAAATATTTAGTAGTGACACCTTTCTCACAATGTTCACAGGTTCCTTATATATGTTTTAGTTCTTTTGACAATTTTACTTGTCATTCTAAATAATTTTGCCAATTCTATTTATGTTAGCATTGGATAAATGCAGAAGAAATGTAGGAGGAGAAATCTATTCCATCATGAATGGCACAGTTCTGGAGTTACATACTAGCAAATGGAGAATTCCTTAGCTTTAGTAAACATCACCCATACAAGCCATCAAACCATTAGTTGTATATATAAATTTACATTGCCAAGAAAACAGTTGTCAGCTGTGGCATTTAAATTGTTATAAGCAAAACCAGTGTGCATGTACTTGTATCTGTGTCTGGGGAAGTATGAGAGAGAGAGACAGACAGACAGAGATACAGAGAGACAGAGAGAGTTTGAAGAGGTTTGTTTGTGATAAGTTGGTTGAATGGATGTTGGGCTTAAATCAGTTTACTGCTCTGGCGTTGAAAGACAACCAGTCCATTTGAGAACGCGAGTGATGTAAATCGTAGAATAGTATTCAGCCGTAGAAAACGTATAACTGGAATATTAGATAATGAAAGCAAACGTGTTGAATTGACATTCACATATTTTAAGAGCCTTATTCTCAGCAAGTGTTTCTAACGGTTGGTTGGTTGGTTGGTTAGTTGAATTTTTACGGCGCACCAGCACTATGAGGCTATTTAGCGCCATACAAAAGGTTATATCGTTCATCATTTAAAAGTGGTAAAAGGTTTCGTATCGACCAGCGGTACGAAACCAAACAGTTGAAGGTAAAAAGATAAAATGGTAACGGAGATAAATAAATAAAGTTTCCCGATCAACGGGGGGTGCAAATGATGTATGACAACGAAAACAGATGAAAGGTAATTAAAATCTAACGACGGTATATATAGCACATAAAACTGTTCAAGGTGATAGCATATAAGCTATAACTTATGATAAATATTTACCTCCTTCAGGAAGTCTATAATATCAGGAATGCTAACTGTATCAAAGAGCTCCCGAATGTCATGCACATTGTAATAATGATTACGCGTAGGTTGGAGGTCTAAACACTCCAACATAAAGTGCTTAACGGTGAATGGTTCATTGCAAGCTACGCACTCTGGTGGGTCTTCTCCTTTTAGTATGTAGGAGTGGGTTAAATAAGTATGACCAATTCGAATTCTTGCAATGACTACCTCCTCCCTACGGACGGCTCTGTAGGAAGGAGTCCATTCTCCTAGGGTTGGCTTGATGGCATGAAGTTTGTTATTCACGGCATCATTCCATGATGCCTGCCATTTCTGACGTAAACAGTCTTTGATACTACGTTTAAAATCAGTATACGGTGTACTAAAATCAGATGGTTCTAGTGATAGGGCCATTTTAGCAGCGCGATCTGCTTTGTCATTTCCTTTAATTCCAATATGGCTGGGTAACCAACAGTATACTATATTGTGGGAGGTACTCAGCTCAGTATGTTTAAGGAGAACATTAGCTAATAATGGATTCTCCAGTTTTCTATTATGTAGTGACTGAAGTACTGATAGTGAATCGGATAAGATGATGCTATTTAAAATACGCTTGCTTTCAACATATTGCAATGCAAGGTCTATTGCTCTGATTTCGGCTGAAAAAAATTGATGTACCATTTGGCAAGCGAACTTTTGTTATGTGTTTTCCACTAACGAAGGCTGCAGCAGTCTTTTCCTCATCTTTTGATCCATCAGTATATATTCTTGTATAATTTTCAAATTGGGCGATTAGTTCATGGTAACAGTTGTGGAAGACGGAAGGGTTTGTCTCCGATTTTTTCCCATCGTGTAACGTGAAAAGCACCTTTGGTTGTTGACACAATCGGTTTTAACAAAATAAAAAAAGACACGTATTACTGATTGATATGAATCAAACATTTCCTCATATTCTATCAATACCATCTGAGAAACATGTGCAACAAGGTAACCGGGTTGGATTTCGGATTTATAACAGAACACTTTTCATGGTGATGCAAATACAATGTTTATTGATGAATGACTTGAATGAGAAGAGAATTATGATTAATACGTGCGTATATAAAAGCCAAATATTGGACAAAATGAACACAACCCGTGCGAACCTAATAATTCAACATAAATGTGAATACAAATAAATGATCTTACACCGCAAGAAGACAAAACGGTTTATAATTTACAGTAAATTCACACGCGATAAAGAACGATTGGTTTTACTCAAATAGTAAAAATGACGTATTTTACTCCTAGTAAAATGTGTTCACTCAGATAGTGAAAAATGATGTACTTTACTGAAATAGTAAAATGATGAAAACAAAAGAGAGATTATGATTCATACGTGCACATTATCATTACAATCCCGAAAACACTGGGTGTAACAAACCACAAAATTAGCCCACGGCTAAAAGATTGCATGCATGGAGTAACACAAACACACTCCGTCACTAGCACACATGGACACCAGTCACACTGGTCAATCAGGCAGTTGCCATTTCAGGTAGTCACCGACCACCATTCGATTCCTTCATCAATCATGCAATCAGCGCCCACCAATTCGGTCAGCAACGCGGGATCACCTGCTACTAGACCAGCAACACACTGTTCACTCTGCTCTACGGCTGCTCTGGATCAGCTTTACAGCTACTATGGTCAGTTTCTATGGTTAGCTCTACAGTTGGTACCTTGTGGACTCCGATCAGCTGAAAATACATCTAACACCGTGTACTACGCATGACACGGGCATATACGGTAACACGTAATGACGTTATATACGGTAAGCTATATATAATTACACTATCGGCACAACATTACAAAGCAATAAACAGGATCACAAGTGAACCTAACCGTGTCCGATAAGAATCCTACGGTACTAAACGGTTCTTAAAATTGCAACTTTATATTGCTAATATAAATCTCTTGCTAAGTCACAAACAAGAATATGAAACATTTGCATTATACTACGTAAGCCGAAGCTACATAGAAAATATGCAAAAATAAACTTGGTAGTACAATAGTTATGTCTTATAATATACATAAGAAATTAATAAATAACTCGCATACCTCTACAGCTGAAGATGTGCAAGTCCTTAGGTAGACTGTTCACTGATAAGACGTTCCGTAATTTAAAGATTTTAGTCATACAGTGAGGCATTTATACACAGACGATGCAACCCTAAATGTTCTGTGAGCTGGAAGTATTCGGTTCTGAAACGAGAAAACTGTATTTTATAAAATATTGCTAAAAATTCCACAGAACTTATAAAGACAATTAAGAAAATAAACAATTTTCAATAAATAAATATTTAATAAATAAATAAATAAATAATTTTATTGTGATGAGAATTTTAAACATAAAGAGTATATATAAATGTCAAATTTATTTGTGAATTTAAGTGTTTGGAATCTGCTGAGCCGAATCCCGTGAAGCAACCGTCATCATCTTATTTTCCTCTGCAGTAAAGTGGCTTGCCAGATACACATCGAACTACAATCCTTGCCAGACACACCTCAGGGATCGAACCAATATCCTTCTGGTCCCGATTCCATCTCACTAAACACTTTAACACTACGCTTTTTAATAAGTAAATTCTTTCACTAGGATTTATTTGTACTCGCGCTCTATCGACGCCATTAAAACCATTACAGTCTATTTAGGTTTTTTTTTTTTTTCTGCATTAAAAAAAAATGTCGTTGAGGTTCTTTCAAACCATAGCTCACTGGACAAAACAATTTTTGCAATGAATATTAGGGACTATTTTTTGCTTTAAATAAACTTGAAACGAAAATGTATTATATAAAAACATATTGCTAAACGTTCCATAACACCTACAGAGACAATTAATAAACTAAACAATTTTAATAAATAAATAAATAAATAAATAAATAAATAAATAAATAAAAGGAATTGTGATGTGAAGTGTTACAATAAAATAGTATCTAAAAAAGTACAATTTAATCGTGAATTTAAGTGTTTAGAAAATGCCGAGTCGAATCCCGTCAAGCAATCTGCAATGACAACAGCAAGTTTAACGAAGTTGCAGAAAACTGCTGTAATAAATTCAAAGTCAGTATTTTGTTTACATATTGTAATCATAGCAATTTATCTCATATAGTATAAAAATATTGTCTTCTTTTGCTGCAGATACCGTGTTTACTGACGTTTGTTAAGAGCAAGAGTTCGAAACATATGTTAGGTCATGCACCGTTAGAATGTCACCGAAGCAGACCGCATGACAATGGAATTCAGCATGATTGCGGAGCGAAATCGTCACATTAGGTAAATGATTCGATTTAGACAAAATGACACATTCCAGATGAACACATGGTGTTATGAGGACATTGATTAGGTGTCAGGGAATTCGAAATGGTTAAGAAAAGATAGGTGTATGTTAATTGCCAAGCATGGCAACAGTCGACCTTTGTACTTCCAATTTTCGAGGAATGCTACAAAAGTCACAAACACCATTTTGTCAGTGAAAGTAACACATGCTGCTATCAAGGATTTGATAGAAAGCATTCTGGCATGAAAATCTTTCATATGTGTCCAAATGATGTCATAAAAAACATTTATACGACTTGTCACAACGGACTAATCCGAGTTTGCTCAGACCCTTCCCACCCATATTTTATAACAGGTGTTTCCAATGTAATTAAATTATACCAATCCCCCCATCAAATATTGCTATTATTACCAGATCTAGAATAAATTACATGACTTCTCAGAAACCAATTTGAGAACAAAGTATCCTAGCTTAGATGACTTTCAATTCCTACAAAATAAAATAGCTTGTAGAAAGCTAATGTTTTATATGCTTTCAGCCAGACCACTGATGTTAAATGAAATTTATTGCATCTTGTATACAAATGACATTGATCTGCTATTAGATATGGTGTCAATTACTAACAAAAGTAGAAAAATATGTTACATCTTCCTAATAACTGCTCAAGATAGTTCAAATAAATTTGAAGGAAAGCATATTGGCTTGAAGGTCTTTCAGATATAAATAATAGAACATCATTTAAAAACTTTATTAAAAACCCAGTTATCAAATTTGACATTGCCCTAGTTTGAAAGCCTTTCACACTGATATAAATTATTTAGATCCCTGATTAAATGTGATGGTTGTTATTAAACATAGTGATATATTTACATAAGATAAAAAATGTTATCTAAATATATCACTGTGTTTAATAACTTAAATAAATGCTGAACAGTGGAGAATTTGATCAACTCGTGAAGCATCGTGGCATATAAAGCATTCTGCTGACAAGACTTATTGGTCAATTGTTCTTGCATTTTACTTTTAGGCAGATGTCATCTAGGTGAGTAATCTCAGGCCACTTGGGCCTCTTGTTGCTAAACATTCCAAGAGCTTTGTTTTCATCCACATATTGGTTGCAATGGTTCAGTGGTGAGCAGTACCAGACATGACTCTGAAGGGTTTGGGTTCAGGTTCATATCATATCAGGTCACCCTGGATCTGCAAAGGCAATGCACTTTACTCCAATTTCCATCACCCTAAATAAATGAAACTTAATTGAAATAGATCAAAATCAGACCTGGTGCATATATACCAATGGAGTTTGACAAGACCTTGTACTTAGTCGCATTTCAACAAGCAAGCTGATGGACAGAAGTTTGACATTGATTTCAAGGTCAAAGTTTGTGACTTAGTTTTTAAAAAAATATGGTTTGAGGTGAGACACAGCCTTGATTCTAACCTTAGAAGATTTTAAAGTTTTTGACTTCCAGTTTGATCTTTGATATGATTTATACATGATAACCCAAACAATAAAATCTGGTTGCTGTTTTTGACAGATGATTACCTTGAATTAGTGCCATTTTTGTGGTAATAATTTTGGTTCTTTTAATTATCATTGCCTATCTATGAAATAGTTTCAAGGTCAAAGGTCACGACTAAGGTATTTGTATTGTACGTATCTAGTGGACATCTTGGATCAAAGTTAATCTCAAGAACATTTGCAGGTTTAAGTTTCATAGTTTGGAAAAAAATGTAGAAGGAGGGAAGAAACTGACTTCTTCTGGATTCCCACTGATTTGAGGAAGGGTAGGGGTGATAGCAGTATAAATTTTCAGTTTGTGTGGTGGTGGTACTCTTGCTTTGAAACTTAAGGTCTTTTAATTTTAAATGACTGTTTTGAAATGGCTTTACTGAGATGTTGTAATTTTAATTGCTGCATTCAATATAATGTTCAGTCTTATAAATACAACAAACTCTGCTGATAAGGATATCATATACATAATAAAAATGTTAATGTTGTGGTTCTAAGTAACATTGAAGAAAATTGAGATGGTTTTATTTTTTTCATATTCATATTTTCTTCTTGAGATCCAGTACAAATTCATGATAACACATAGAAATCTTTTTATTCTTATTTTATGTTTGAAATTAGCCATTAGCAGTTAGCCATGACTAATAGTACCAGTTATTAGGCAGAATGAGCAATTTATTATCATGATGGATATTTCACAGTTTTTTGTTCCAGATGAAAAACACATACATACATACATACATACATACATACATACATACATACATATATACATACATATGTATTCTTTAAAATACATTTGCAGGAACTCTTTAGAATTGTCACTTATCCTTTTTTCAGTATTGGGAAATTTGATTGGTTCCATCAGTAACTGTTTATCTGTGGTTACTTGATTTACTATCATTAGTACAACATTCCTTCATGAATTCCATTTCATTAAAATTATATCAATCTTGTACTTATTGTGATAAAGGTAGTGAATGGGTCTGTATATAAGTTGATATACCATTAGGTGGTCTAGCTATAAGTTGGTATGCTATTAGGTAGTCACACTATAAGGTAGTATACCATTAGGTAGTGTAGCTATAAGTTGGTATGCTATTAGGTAGTCTCACTATAAGGTAGTATACTATTAGGTGGTCTAGCTGTAAGTTGGTATGCAGGTAGGTAGCCTCACTATGATGTAGTATACTATTAGGTAGTCTAGCTATTAGGTGGTCTCACTATAAGGTAGTATACCATTAGGTAGTCTAACTTTAAGTTGGTATGCTATTAGGTAGTATTACTATAAGGTATACTATTAGGTAGTCTAACTATTAGTTGGTATGCTATTAGGTGGTCTCACTATAAGGTAGTATACCATTAGGTAGTTTAGTTATAAGTTGGTATGCTATTAGGTAGTCTCACTATAAGGTAGTATACCATTAGGTAGTCTCACTATAAGGTAGTATACCATTAGGTAGTCTCACTATGTGGCAGCATACTAATAGTAGGCTTGATTGTTGTGAAAGATATTGTTAGCACCATTGATTTTCAGTCGTTATATTTAAAGAACTTTCTGCCTATTGATGATTTTTGAAACCATAGCAACCAATTTTTTCGCTTGAATAGAGATCATCCCTCAAAAGCAATGGCATATTTTGTAATGGCTTTTACTAAAATGTGTTTGTGTTTCTGATAATAAGGCATTTGCTTTAATTGGCTCTTTTAGCCTTGACATCTAATTGGTCTGTGATTTAATATCAGCCAATCAGTATATGATATCTGAATTTTCAGGGATTTGATAACAAACCATTCATTCAAAGTCTGTCATCTGATTTGTCAGTGAATTTATGTCAATCAGCCATTCGAATTCCAGCATCTGAATGGTTGATAATCAGACAGTAGACTATCATATCCTGAAATATGGTAAATGATTTAACATTAGTCAATCAGCTACGGTGATTCTGAATTTCACCCGAGTGAAAGTTAGAATTCCTTATAATCTTTAAGGTCGATATATTTTTACTGACTGATAAGGTGTTGATCTACCTCTCCCCATGACTTACTGTAACCAATGTAAACACAAGAAACTTGTTAGAGGTAGAGTCATTCTCAATTTCAGTAGTGCACTTTTTCAATACTAAACAGACCAATAACATCATTAATCAAGTTTGTATATGCCTGCAAATGAATTGGTGGTGGGCAGGAGCATACTGGAGTCAGCATTGCTCATCTGTCCATTTGTTCACATATCTCAATTTTGTTTACTTTAAAACAACTGAACCCTTTGAGATTTCTTCATGTAACTTGACTTGCATTTATTTCATGGCTAGACATTGCATGTTTTGAAAAGGGAGTCGTTTTGATCAGCAATTAAAGAATTATCCACATTTTTTTAATACATTATGTGTTTCCCTCCAACATGCTCTTCTTATCTGGACAACAATTTTGGATATTTTCATGAAACTTGGCATGAAATTATATGATGACAAGTGTTTGTTTCCCAGATTGGTATGTAGTTGTTTAATGACAATTGTTTTTTGTACCATGCGACTTCGCATGGAGTTGGATCATGACAAGTCTTTCAGTCCCAAACTTGATTTTTAGTTATATCATAACAAGTGTATTTTGTACCATGCAACTTGGCATAGAGTTGGATCATGATAATTGTCTGTGTCCCAAATATGGTATGTAGTTGTGTCATGACAAGTCTTTCTGTCCCAAATGTGGTATATAATTACATGTATATCATGACAAGTGTTTGTGTCCCATGAAATTTGCTGTCTAGTTGTATCATTACAAGTCTCTCTGTCCTAAACTTGGCTTATAGTTATATCATGACAAGTGTTTGTGCCCCATGAAACATACTATGAAGTTGTATCATGACAGGTCTTGTCCCAAACTTGGTATGTAGTTATACCATGACAAGTGTTTGTGTCACATTAAACTTATGGTTTAGTTGTATCATGACAAGTGTTTGTCTCCCAAATTTGGCATCTAGTTGTATCATCAATTTTTAAGTGGTACATAGTTATATTATGACAGATGTTTGTGTCCTATGAAAAATGGGATGCACTTGAATTTAAACAAGTGTTTGCATGTCATGAAACACGATATGTACTTCTATTCAGACAAGTGTTTGTGTGGTATGTACTTGTATTAAGATAAGTTTTTGTATCTCATGAAACATGGTATGTACTTGAATTAAGACAAGTGTTTGTGTTGTTATGTATATTTAATTTAAACTGTTTGTTTGTTTGTTTTAATTTTTTTTTATATTTCATTACATGTTATTGTAATGTAACATTGTTTGCTGGGCTTGACCTTGTTGAAAATTGATTTCATTTCTGTTTGACCTGATTGACTTTTTAAAATTTTTTATTTATTTCATTTATGTAAACAACTAATAATAGCTTCATTATTCTCAGTGTGCATGAGCTTATTATCAGGATTATTCACGTAAACAGAAGGCTTAGGGTCAGGGTTTTGGAGATTCCTAAGTGAATTTTATAGGTTATTGTGTCGTAAATAAACAAGGCTCATTAGATCAGTCTAGAAGGTTATTTTCCATTAAATGATGGCCGTTTTTAGAAAAAGCCAATTTTGACCTAGGGTCAAGCAGAGAACTATATTATCTTGTGACTCGGAGCATTTTACCACTAATGCTTTAACATTTAGCACTTTAAGTTGTATTATGTTGTGACCATTTTGAGGCTGAATTTTATTTTCTTGAAATTATTGAATTCAAGTGATTATTTTCTCTGGAAATACAAAAGTGCTCTGACAAAATTCTCGGATAAAGACATTGGAATTTATACTGAATTCAAACCTGGAATAATATTTCTGTGATTCAACAAGAGACTGTTGACACATCAGTACTTTATAGGCTATAACAGACACGTCATCGCCTTCAATTTTGGATCTCTTCAGGACTTACTGAGTTTTATTCAGGACTATTTATTACTAGGACTTGTGTCTTTAATTCTTGGATTATTTTTGGATTTAATTTGTAATACAGTAAATTCTTTTTTTCTCATTTGTCACTTTGTATTCTAGGGAAATAAATTATTTGTTAAATTTGACAAAGCTTGCTGTCTTCACTCTTTTCTGTTACTTATTTTAAGAGCATAGACTCATAACAATGTCTCATGAAATATGGTATGTACTTGTATTAGGACAGGTGTTTGTAAAATTGTATATTAAATGCTATTTACTGAATATTTTACCTAAAAATAATTCAAATACAAATTTGCTTTTAAATTATAATCTTTATTAAGTAAATGAACAAAACAAATAAATACAAGACAAAAACAACAAACAGTCAAAGGAAGAAGTTAATTAAACGAGTGAAATCATAAAAACTGAACTTGTTTATAATCTATGGGATGGATCAATAAATACTTTAGCATTGATGACTTAAGTAAACAAGTATGCATTTGATGGTTACTAAACTTTTTTCTTTCTCAGATGTTCCCATTAGTGGTAGCCATATTATTCATTGGTGGCTAATTTTCCTATATGGTTACCAAACGTTTTTACTTTCATTGCCCCTTTTTAATCACAGCTCTAAGACAGTCCCTTCAGCTGGCACATGAAGTAGCCAAATTTACAGAACTTTGTATGAATGCAGACAGGAGGTCAGCCTAGTATTCAACCTTTGATGCAGAATCATGGATTGCAGTTTCCTCAAAATGAGTTTGAGAATGGCATGAAAGTGATCCAAGATGAGGGTATACTAGGAGACCCCATGAAGGCTGACATAATGCAGAAAAAGATAAAAAGCATTACTACACAAAATGGAAAGTAGTGATCGTTCAAAAACTGGCATCCTCTGGCTTCTAATCAAGCTGTTACTGGTCAATAAAGCCAATGGAAAGTTGCATCCAATTATAGATTTAAGCAAACTCAGTGTGTTCATAAAAGCCCCAATGTTTGAAATAGAAATGGCAAGATCTGTCCATTTGTCCCCATGACTCAAGCAGCTGCAGCTGCTAATCATTCATCCATGTTCAGATAAAATTATTCATGCACAGCATGCATTGCACAGGAAAAACTTAGTCTTTGGTTGTGAGGAGGACCTCATGAGTTAGATGGCCCTCCACTTTAATAGTATGTTAGAGAAAATGGAATGTTTTTTGTTTTTGTGATGGGTGTTACGAAGATGATTTCATCCTACTGTCAGCCTCCATTCTCCAAGCTAATGTCTTTCTTTTTTCTCATTAAAAACAGGAATTCAGCACCAATTAAGCTTAAGATATCACTCCATGATTTCTGAAACATTCAGACATCATGGAGGGCTTGTCATTGGTCACAATAAAGATTTCATGGACATGCTGACCAACTTTGATCAATCCAAGCCTCGGTCACTGATCATGTGCCCATAGCAGAATCTCTCTTGGGTCTTGACATGACACAACCTTTGTCCACTGTCCTGCTGAAGCAACTATCATACAAAACAATATTTCAGATAGCTTTTGGCATCAAGAGTAAGTGAGCTCTGTGCTGTGAATGTTGATCTGACCTACCTGCAGTTTATTCGGACAGGTCAGTCATTTTAATGAAACAACCAGGTTGCATCGCTAAGAACAGGCTTCCTTCTACTGGCAGCCAGAAAATAATTGTATGGCCCCTCACCTCAATCCATCCTTCAAGAGAGGCAAGGTTACAGGACCCTGTATTTGCTCTTGAAATCTATCTGAAATGCAATAAGTGTACCTGATCCAGACACCAGAGGCTTTTCCACCCACTTGAAGCAGGAAAACTGGACATAACCCCACAAGCATTATCATCCTGCTTAAAGAGAAGCATGCTTTGATCTCTAACAGGAACAGGCACACCTGGTGAGGAGTTCATCTCACAAAATATGAGCTATTTCTGTGAGCTTTGCATTTCAGCACAATGTTTTAGTTAAAGACATAATCAAATCCATTGACATGCCCTATCTGCTTTTTCCATTTTCAGTTTGCATGATATGGCCTAACAAAACTCGAGTTAAATCTCATTTGTCCCTTGGTTGCTCCTGAAACAGTCATACGACCGCTCCACACCTGATACTACCGCATCCTTGGGCAGGAGCAGTCAATTTTTGGTGGATTTGCCTAATAAAACTTTATTTGTAATTATTTTTCAAATGTAGTCTGCAGGATAGTTGCATATGTATATAAACCTGTACAGGGTACATTTAAGTAGAGATTGGATGCTTAGCATTTTCTTCTTCTCTTAATTCACCTCACGTTTCTGTAATTGGGTAATGTATTTGATGGAGAAAGAAAAAGTCCATAAATTAAATACTTAATCCACTCCCCCAGCCGTCCCTGCAATGCCAACATCCTGTGTCAGACAATTGTTAGGTTAAAACTAGCTATATGCGGTATGTGATAGGACACACGGTACTAATTATATGGAAGAACTGTGAACCAGTCTAGAAATGGGTGAACAAATAATAAAGTATATATGAGTTTGGTGGCACATAATTGGTTAATAATGAAAAGTAAAATTTTAGTGAAAATATCTTTTGAGATCTTATCCTATCTGTAATTGAGAAAATATAGACAAACTTCTATTGATGCAATTTTAGTATTTTTACAGACTTAGGAGTACTCAATAATTAAAGTAGCACCTGATTCATTTGGTGCAGAATCAATAACTTGTGTGTCATACAAATGTAGATAAAAGAAAATGCTGTGGCTCATATGGTATTCTCCACACAGAAGCTTGCACCAAGGATAGTTGTGCATGGAGAAATTTAGGTCTGATCATCAGCACCCAGAAATTTTAAGTTATTGAATTTTGAATATGATGGTGTTTCCATATGTTTGCTATGGGAGTTGAATTAGTACTGTGAGTCCTATATGAGACCTATACCATAATAGGAGCCTGTTGTGTCCATGGTTATCACGTGCATCCAGGTATCATTTTGGTGGCTTTTGCATATGACAGTCATAATGGAGTCTTTTTTTCATGGTTTGTATGTGATTTTGGAGAAAAATTCTATACAAAACACAATTGGGAAGGGTTGTATACACTGGATAGGGACAATAGATAGCTCAGGCTTTGGGAAAAAGAGAATAATATGGCCTGATGGCAGAATTTCATATGTTGGTGCCAATATATTGGCCTATATGGTTAAATACCATTTAACATATGCAACAATTTCCAAAAAGGGGGGTGGGGAGAGATTTTAAATGTAAGCCACTTATGTCACAATTACCTTTGTATCAATACTGATCATTTAACTTTAGAGACACATTCAGTAAATCAAAGCAGAGAGCATTGTACAATGCAAGGACTGTGCACAAAACTGCACATGCCACATTGCCTCAACCTGTAGAAATGTACTAAAATGGAGGTGGTTTATGGTAAGAATGTTCATATTTTGCTTTTATTTTTTTAGCCTTAGCACACATTAATTTGCCTTTGTTATAATTCTTTTCTTCTTGATATTTCTCAGAGTTTGTAAATGCCCTTTTCTCAGATTTTATTCTCTTATATACTTGCTTCGTACACTTTATTTCTGAGATATATCTCTTGCTTGCTTTTCAGATATTGTGCCACAGAATTGCAAGCTGAAATCGGACAACTGATAGATTGACACAGCTTAACCAGAGATTCTCCAGGTGCATGGTTGCAGTTATGGACAGCACTATGAACCTTGCCATGGAAGTTTCTCTTATATTTATATTCTTTGGTAAGCTGCGTTTTATTCTTCGATTCACTGACTTCACTTACTGAGTGTTCTTGTTTAATTTTGTTTTTAACACTGTTGATTTACCTACCTGGTACTCAACAGACATGCGTAATGTACTATCCTCTCTCACTGGATATTTTCAGTTTGAAATCACTTGGCAAGAACGTACCTCTATCTACCCAGCTTGTACCTGCTACCCACCAAACATTAGACTGCTTATGACAAAGACTGATCACCTTGATTGCACTTAACTATTGCATTTGTTGCATAAGACAAATTACGTATTAATTTTTGTGTACATGTATCATATTTTTAAAATGATTATTCAAACTCAGCCTGGCACCTCTTAGTCAAATCAAGAGCAAAGTTGTTCCGCATCTTTTCACTGAGTTTTTTAGTTCTTCTCGGCATCAAATCAATTAATTTGCTCTGACCTTTAATGAACATTCTGTGATTTTGAGCCAGATGGTGCGTATCAATATGATTTACAGGGACTGTTTTAGTTATTCATTCCCTCCTAAGGTCTAGGCTAGCCCGGAAACTAGCAGTGTCTGGATCAGTTGTCATGTTGCGTACCTCTAGATGTCTGTTTTCAAATGTATAAGCCCTTCCTTACAAAATGTGTATTTATCTCCCAAATTTGTTCGTAAACTTATATTTGCTGTGCAGTGACACAATTTGGCTTCATCAGATGCATGATTTTACCCAATGTGCATAGTTTATTCTTTGTAGTTATTAATGACCTTTCTCTCAGGAGTAGTGTCTTCAACTTGAATGTGTGTGCACTGGGTAGCTGGTTGAAAGGGTGTCCTACCTACTCCTCTATAAATTGCATTATTATATGTTGAGTCACACTGAATATCAATTATGTCTGTCTTATTTCCAATCATAGAATTAAACTCCTTGACAACTTTGCGATGTTCAGCCATGTCTCTCATGTTGGTACATTAAATTTTTTGGCAAACAGTATTGGAACTTTTCTGCATCCGTTTTGTTGAGGGAGCAGGGACATTCACGCTTAAAAGAATAGTTCTCAACTCTTCATTTCCAACAGAAGTCTGTGAAAGTCCTATCTGTATCGCATTATTTACACAGGCAGCTTTTCTTCCACAACCTCTCTTCGGCATTTCGTCATACAGTAGAAACATTCTTGATGTATAACTGCATGTTGAACATATTGCTCTCTTCCACCACACCAGACCTCCTTTCTCCATGTTCCAAGTCCCATGAAAGAAAACCTTAACAGTTAGGGTGTTGGAACTGGTGCTTTCGGAACACAGTATTTCACATCTCGGCATTTTTCCCTGTGTGCACTAAGTGATATGTATTTTGTTCACCAGATCTGTTGATGGGAATAAATGAAAACAAGCTTCATGTCAGAAATGTGGTTTCAGATTTGAAACAAAAGCTATTTATATAGGCAACATTGCTCTACACTTACCATGAAGGGATAGTATAGAATCATTTAGCTGTAAATTAGAGCTTGCTGCTTGAAATGCCAAATCAAGGTATATTACCTCCCCTTTGGCTAAGGGAGTGATTGCAAGGTTATCTTGGTTTCTGTTTTGTTTTTAATAATTTATGCATTTTATTAAGCTTTTTATTGAAAAGGAAGTAATTTAACACTGCTTGATGTGGAAAGTAACCACAATAATGATTTTGAGGCTTTTTCTCAACTTATTCTGAGTTTTGGGTAAATGTAGGTATAGATTTATGTATTAGACAACTTTAATATGCAATTCAGTTCCATTAATTTACCAAGTAGTTTGTACAGTGATAAATTATATCAGTGTCTGAATATTGCATAGAAACATGGACTTACCCTGGCATCACAAAGTTTTCCACATATTTATCCACCTCCAGCTCACTTCTTGGCTTGGGTCGCAGCAGTCTGCACATGAGCTTTCCGTCTCCAACATCAACGTCAGCATTATAGGAACTTTGGATAGCTTTTTTCAAATCTGTCTCTTGTTGTCCTTATGTAACAGACCTCAAGTACCTTTGTCTTTTGGGCTGATGCACATTTTTTCCCCTTGTTGTGGGGAACATTACCAGTCTTGAAGAAATGACTCTGTCTATTCTTTGCTTCCTTTCCTATAGTTTTATACTGAAAAGTAGCACTCAGTAATTTAATTCTTCAATATAATAAAACTTATGGAACTTCTCTTTCGCATTTATAACTTTTTGTTAAAATTTGGGGGTGATGAATCAGATGTGTTGATAGTGTATATAGTTCTGGAATGTCAGCATCTCTTGATGCTTCATGGGTGTGTGTATTTGTTTTAGTCACAGAAGGGCAATGGCCTCTTATCATTTTGACCTGTCATGTGGCACACTTATTGGTTTGGTTTGAATGATAGGAATAGGGATGCACTGTACCTTATTTCTGTGAGAGTCAAAAAGAAAAGAAATGCAGTTTTGAAATTTAAAACATTTGAAACTTGTCTTGTAGCCAGTGAGAGATGAAAATACAATGCGTCATGTAATTTGATACCCTGTGATGTCATACTTGCTGATGTCAGCATGTATGTGTTTCTTTTGTGTAGCATGCATGCCATAGAAAGATAACATGAAGATACAAATGCAGAAAACAATTATTTTAATAACAAGAATAAACCACTAATAAGTGCAGTTCAACACAGCAATATGTAGTGCGGATGCAATTTAGCTATATACAGTGGTATCCCATAAAATGCCATTACACTATTATCTTTGCACAAGCATGGCCAATTCTTTCCTACAATTATGTTCCAATATCAACATGTCTTTCTAAACAAATTAGGTCTGGTTATAGGACACACGGTACTAATTATATGGAAGAACTGTGAACCAGTCTAGAAATGGGTGAACAAATAATAGAGTATATCCGGGTTTGGTGGTCCATAATTGGTTAATAATGAAAAGTGAAATTTTAGTAACAATATCTTTTGAGAGCTTATCCTATTTGTAATTGAAAAAATATAGACACAATTATATTGATGCAATTTTAGTATTTTTACAGACTTGACTTAAAAGTACTCAATAATTAAAGTAGCACCTGATTCATTTGGTGCAGAATCAGTAACATGTGTTTCATGCGCATGTAGATAAAAAAATGCTGTGGCTCATACGGTGTTCTCTACACAGAGGCTTGCACCAAGGATAGTTTCGCATGGAGAAATATAGGTCTGATCATCAGCACCCAGAAATTTTAAGTTATTGAATTTTGAATATGATGATGTTTCCATATGTTTACTATGGGAGTTGAATTAGTACCATGAGTCCTGAAGTGCTAGCTGGTATGGTAGAGGGAGATAATTTGTAAGAGTTAATTCCCTTTGCACAGCCGCAATGGGACATTTCTCGAGTCTAGGGTAGGAGTGGATTCAGGAGGTAGTGAAAGTAATTCCTAATATTAATATGATTAGTTAATTAGTTCCAGAGAGACATAATTTGCTATAAAATTTCCTGTTTATAATTTTCCATTTTTAGAAATATTCCTACTTTTCTACTTAGCGATCTAATTACATGTTTTCTACTGGGGCATCAATAACTCTCATTCATCCGCCAACACCTTCAAGTAACATCGATTGTATTAATATGAATTTTGTGTACATAGTGTACTTGTCCATTTTCCGAAATTATTTCCCAATCTGAAGGGAGGTTTGCCCTTCCATTTTTATTATTCCTAATTGGTGCATGTGTGGTTTTTGTTTTTGACGTGGGCTCGAAAGGATCATGATTGTTTTGTAGTTGGTCTTCATGAGCCAAATTGAAGATCCTTGGTCTTTGCGGTAACTGGGACCCCCTCTCTCAACCCCCACATTTGTCTCTTAACGGGGGTCTTAGTGAGGAATCTGTTTAGTCAGCATCGGCTTGCGACTATCAGGATCTCACCCGGGTGTATGCTAGTATGGTTTCCCTAGCACCCGTTTTGTGCCCGTTTGCTTGTCTTGTGGTAGGTGTGAGGAGAGGGTCCAGATCGAGCTGTGCTCTGCAATACCTCCTTCTTGCGAGGAGTAATTGCTGTCGATATGGATGCGCTGTGCTTGTCCGGTAGGGTTTTGTGGGGCAGCAGGTAGAGCTTCCTGGACTGCCCCTTGCCTTTGAGGTTGTCCGTGCTTGGGTATGTTATGCTTGTCCGGTGGGGGAGGGGGTTTGTGTGGCAGCAGGTAGAGCTTCCTGGACTGCCCCTTGCCTTTGAGGTTGTCCGTGCTTGGGTATGCTATGCTTGTCCGGTGGGGGAGGGGGGTTTGTGTGGCAGCAGGCAGGCCTCCCTGGACCACTACTTGCCTTTATTATTGTCCGTACGCTTGTCCGGGGTATGCTATGCTTGTCCGGTGGGGCTGGTGGGGGGTTGTGGGGCAGCAGGTAGTGCTGCTTGGACTGCCCCTTGCTTTGACGCTTTTTGCCAAATTTTGTTGTGTTGTTATTTATATCTTTTCGAACTGGCAAGTTGTTGATCTTTTCAAATTGGCAAATTGTTGATGGGTGGCAATGTACGTCTTCCGAAGTGGCTAGTTGCGGTTGAGTGGTAATGTACATCTTTTCTCTGTACATTTTCCCGTTTCTGTTTATCGATTGATGGTAGACTCCAGTGGCGTAGAATTTGTGTCTTCTTTATAACCTTCTTCTGTTATAAATATTTATTCTTTTCTTCTGTATTCAAATCTTCTTTATTTTTGCTTCCGCTCGTTACCTGTATTCTTTATTTTCCTTCTTGGGTTGGTTTGTTCTTTATTTTCTGCATCCGTTGACGCTGCTCCATTTTTTCGTTGCTGTTAATCCTTCCTATTCATGGTGTTTGTTCAGTCTAGTAGTGTCCGTCCGTGTGTTAGTGAGGTTGGGAAATTAGAGTAATTGAAATAATTGTATCTGTTGTTGATATGAGTATTTGTTAGTCTGATGGTAAATTGAAGAAAGTTATACTTTGTTTCTTCTATGCACGTGGCGAAGTCTTGTTGTATATAAGGGATTGGGTTGTTTTATTATTTTGGTTATATTTCTGTGGTGGAGATTGTTGAGTATAGTCAATTCTCCGTTCAGATTTGTCCGTATATATCCCCTAACCTTATGTCCAATACCGCCCCTATAAAGTTGGTTTAGTACGTCCTTAATGCTGATCTACGGCAAGTACTTTAGTGTGGGAAACTAGAAATTCCATACCGTATACTTCGATATTCATGTATTCAAGTAGCGGTTTAGTAGCAAGCCTTATATCAGTAATAAGAGGACTCATTGATGGGTGTATACAATTGGCTGGGGGGGGGGGTGACCTACTTCTGCGTCGAATACTGTATAGTGTTACAATCCTATGTGGTTGAACTGTGGTGCATGTTATTTTTAATGAAAGGGATACTTAGATTAAATATTTAACAGGATATTTGGAAATAGCTTAATTTAATGTTTTGAAGGGGATTGAAGTGAATTGAAATAAATAGTAAACAAGGGTTTTTAATTGAAATAAACAATATTAAAATATTTGTAAATTTTAACATGAAGCTGGCGTGTGTCATTGTAATTGTACGATATTGTTTGCCCGGTTGTCCGATAGCTTGTCCGGATTGTTGAGACAGTAGCTCGCACAACCTGGACTGTAATTCTGTTATCGTAACTAGCATGTGGTTATCTATATATGTGTAGACATATATATATATATATATATATATATATATATATATATATATATATATATATATATAATTTATTTTTTTAATTAATTATATTTTTTTAAATTAATTATTCTTTATTTTTTTTATTTTTTTTTTTTTTAATTATTACCTATGGGTGGTCATGCTGTTATAGGTGGTGGGAATCGGTAGGTGTGTTATTAGTCAGGTTCATACAAGGGCAGGGACTCACATGGCAAGGGCTGTTATGTTTTGCATGCCAGAGGCTACTGTGTTAGTGGTGCTGTGTGTTGTGTGAGGTGTAGGGTTTATGTGTGTGTTTTTGGCTGATGGATTGTTTTTAGACTCTTACCCGTGTTGCTTTCTTGTTGTTTTAATGTGTGTGTTAGGACTTGCCTTATAAAGCTGACTCCTGGTCATAGTCCCTGTGTTGAAAGGGTGTTTTTTTATGTGTTTATATTTTGTGCAGTTGGTTGATTGCTTTTAGGAAGGAGACGTTGTTGTTGTATGTTATCTCGAGGTTTTTGCTTTTTGTGTGGTCGAGTATTTCTGGGTAAGTTGTTGGTGCTCCGATTCGTGTTTGGTAGCTCTTGAAGTCGGTCCTTTGCGTGTGATATCCGGTGCATTCATTGAAAAGATATTGCAGTGTTTCTGTCTTGGAGCATTGTTGGCATTTGTTGTTGCCGTTTTGTCGTTCGGTGTTGGTTTCCTCTTGAGCAATATGGATCCGTGTTTTCCTAGTTTTGAGCCTGTTGTTTGTTCTATGGTCCTTGTTTTGTAGGTTTTTGGGGATGTTGATTCGTCTGGAGACCTGTCTTTGTATTCCATAAAGGTGTCTGTCTTTGCTGGATGTGTCCCAATGTTGTTGCCATCTTTGATTGATACATTGTGTGACTTGACTATACAGTTCCTGGACACTTTTGTCGATGTGGTTGATTTCCGTTTGTTGGAGGCTGTGTTTGGCTGCAAGATCAGCTTTATCATTGCCGGACAGGTTTATATGTGAGGGGACCCATAGGAATTTAATTGTATATTGGTTGGATTCTAGATCTCGCAGTAGGTGCAATGTTTCTTGTAGCATGTTGTTTCTGCTTTTTGATGATCCTGTCTCGAGGGAAGTCAGAACGCTTAATGAATCGGTGATGATTAGTAGAGATTTGTTGTGTTGTTTTGATCCAAGTTAGGGCAGTTTTAATGGCCCAAAATTCGGCGGTGTAGATTGAGCAACCGTCTAGGAGTCTGGCCTCTATGTTGATGTTGAGTTGCGGGATGACTATCGCTGCTGTCGTGCGTTGATGTTCTAGGGATTTAGATCCATCCGTGTAGAGTTTGGTGTACGATGCATATTGTTCGTCGAGGATGCTGTTGATTGTTGCTAGGAGTTTCCAAGGGTTTTGATGTTTATGTTCCAGTCCTTTTGCATTGAAGTTGATTTTGGGTGTGATGTTTTTCCAAGGTGTGGGGTCTAGGAATGTGCGTTGTTCCGCTTGTGTTTCAAGTTTCATAGCTCGTTGTAGGGTATGGGCTTTTTTACATGCAGGTGGGTTGGGTACGAGTTTCTTGCTGAATGGTATGTTGCAGGTTTTGTAGACTGTTTTGGTAGGATTGTGGTCTGTGTGTATAGAGTTTCTGATGGTGTAACGTAGGATGTGTTCCACTCTGCGTAGGTGCAGGGGAAAGTCCCCGGTGAGAACTTGGAGCGCGTCGTTTGATGTATTGGGTAGTGTTGCGGTGCATTTGCGTAGAGCCTTATACTGTATGCTGTCCAGTTTCTATAGTAGTGTAGTTTTGGCTGAGTCGTAGATTTGGCATCCGTAATCGATCTTGGCTCTGATTAGTGACTTGTTTAGCATTAGTAGAGTTTGTGGGTCTGCCCCCCATGATGTCCCTTTCAAGTGTTTAAGTAGGTTCAGATCTTGATTGCATCTTTTGATGAGGTCTTTGATGTGATGGGCCCATGTGAGTTGTTCGTCTAGTATCATTCCTAAAAAATGTGTTTGTTTTACAAATTTGAGTTGAGTGCCTTGAAGATATAGTGTTGGGTATTTGACCTTGGGTTTTATTGCCGGCGAAAAAAGTATTGCTTCAGTTTTGTCCAGTGATATTTTGAAGCCCCAGTTGTTTGACCATTTGGTTATCGAGTCGAGTTGTGTTTGCATGCGGTTGATGAATTTTTGGCTATTTGTGGTTGCCGGCTTTCCATATCGCTCCATCGTCCGCGAATTGGGATAGGTTTGTGGTATTATCGAGATATTCAGTTAGGTTGTTGACCATCATGTTAAATAGGGTGGGCCTGATGACACTCCCTTGAGGTGTTCCATTTTCCAGGGTGTATGTATTGGATGTTTGGTCGTTTATTCTTACCTTTATTTGTCGTCCTGTGAGGAAGTTTTCAATCCATCGGTGTATTTTTCCATTTAGTCCGTATTGATTAAGTTCAGATATCAATCCCTTGGTCCACACAAGGTCGAAAGCTTTTTCTAGGTCGATGAAGATGGCGATAAGCTGTCTCTGTGCTTTATGTTTGTCGTTGAAGGCCAGTTTTATGTCTGCATCTAATC